>VDFB02151064.1:0-35815 GCA_007258455.2 Sequoia sempervirens
TTGATTTCTCAAGAAGTGTCCTCCTTTTGTTTGAAAAGCATGGGCATCATATGAATCCTCCTCTGGTTCATTTTCTTCTTGCCTTGGGAATGAAGGCTCCTCCTCAAAGAGCTCATAAGTCATTGCAGTATCCATTGAGTCACCTCCTTTGTTTGAATTCCCCTAGAATGTGTGGGAATCTTCATGTGCCATCTTAACAACTATCTCCATTTAAGGGAAGTTTACCTCATAATGGGTTGTTGTATTATGTAGCCTGCATCAATTGGTCATGAAGTTGAGGTCAGCCACACTTGCAGTATGTGTTCTTTCCTCATTTGCTTGATATTTATGAGAAATTCTCCCATTGTTAGGCCTTGTGTTCCATTGTCTGTTGTTATTTGTTCTTTGGTTGTACCCTCTGTTTTGGTTTTGATAACCTCTTTGGTTATAATTGTTGTTGTTCTGATAAGTACCCTGGTTGTTGCTATTTTGATTAGGGTAGTTCCCTTGGTTTTGGGAAGGGTTTAGCCGAAGCTGAGCCATGTCATTTGTAACTTGAGATAGTGTTTTCTTCAAGGTTTCTACCTCGTTTGTAAGTTGAACTGTCTTCTCACTTTCAACGGCCTTAGCAATAAGTGGCTGATCAACATGACTTGGGGTTCCAACTTGGTTATGAAGACCCTGGGGACCTTGAGGGACCTGTGGTTGTTGAAAAGGGTCAGGAGTCCTATTAGCATAGAATGGACTGGGAGGTTGAGTTGGAAATTTGGATATAGGCCCATAGTGGGAAGGAGACATTCCCGAGACAATGTTAAATAGAGGAGTGGGGCTAGACATATGATACCCTAGTGAAGGAAAACCTCCTCCCAAACTTGGTTGAGAGTTAGTTTGTTGTTGCAACTTAATAGCCAAGTGATAAACTTTGGATAGAGAATCAATTTCAGCTGCTTGGTAAGTCCTTTGCAGGAACAAACCTAGCAAGGGGTCTATAACCCTAAAGTATGCTTGAATGGCACTATCCTTAGTGACTAGATAGGGATCTTGCAATCTCCTATACATTTGCTGGAACTTGGTATTGAAAAAAAGAAAATATTCACCTGGTTTCTTCCTTATGGTTTCAAACTAATGATATAAAAGAGTTGGATCCACATAGACCCTAAATTTATTAATGAAGGCATTTTCCAGGTCTGTCCAAGTGAAAATGGAACCTTGAGGAAGATTAAGGTACCAATTGTATGCCATGTCCCCTAAGGAATAAGGGAATAACCTACAAACTACATCATGATGAGCTATTTGAGCTCTTGCATAGGCATCCTTAAAAGCCTGTATGTGTTCTTTAGCACTCCTTGACTCCCCATGAATGTATTTAGGGTAGAATTTCTTAGGGTTCTTGGGAATATCATGGAAACCTCCAAGAATAGTCCCCAATGGAGAGGGGTTATTCTGAAAGAATTCCATTTGTAGCAGTGGTGGTGGTTGAGCCAGCTATTGTATGGGTTGAATCAGCTATGATGACAATTGAGATGGATGTGATGGTGGATTGATAGGTATCCACTAGGGTATTGGTGAAAAGCCTGGTGGAGTGAGAGGAGCTAATAAAGGTGGTATGATGGTTGCCCCAGCCTTATGATTCTTGTGTCTTGTTGCGGTCCTGAGTTCTACCAATGGTGATGGATTTTCAGCTGATCGAAGAACTCTATGGTGCTTCTCTGATGAGAAAAATTGAATGTTCTCCAGTTTGCTCTTCTAGGCCCTCCTTCTAGCGCCAGTTCCTGTTGATGGCAATTTTGGCACCACAACAATGCAAGTAGAATATTGCTATTTTTCTTCTCTTGAAAGAGAAAGGCAACACATGGATTCCTTAGCTCCCAAGGTCTTTGTAGTTGGGTCTCAACTGTGCTGATGTTACTCAGTGGTCAATGCAACAGTAATATTCAAGGGGCCTATTGGTGTTGAGCTTCTGGATTGTTCTACGATCAAGAATGAAATAAAACCTACTTTAACAAGGTTTTAAAGAAATAACATAAGATAGATCAAGGTTTTGAAATAGAAAAGAACAATAGTTCATCCAATCTTAATCAGACTTGTTAACTTCAGGGAATTATAAACTAAAACTGTAGAACAAGATAAGCTTGTGATTGACACACAACCTCTTTCATTCACAGTGCTAATTCGAATAACAAACTTTTAGCTACCATTAAATAAAACACAAATAACCTTTCATTCCTTGGAGGCTTCATAAATCAAGTGATCAAAATAAGATAAATATCTTTCAGGAATAAAACATGAAGTAGATTAAACTCTGATTGCTTCTACTGTCAATAAAACAGATAAGCAATATTTACAAAGCTAGCACAATCACTACTGTAAAGAGAATCTGTGGCTCCAGATTGTTTCCAACTACACTAAGAGAACTTAGAAAATACATTACAGTATGCACTAAAAACTTACTACTAACTAAGAAGACAAGAGAAGCTCTCATTAATAAGAATTGAGATGCAACTCTATATCCTTCTGTTAACTCACTAACTCCTAACAGTTCTAATTCTGAAAGTTTTCAATCTAAAAGTTCTTTAAATCTAGAAGTTATAATCCCTTACTATCCAACCTTTACAAAGAGGCAAGAATGCCATTTATACAGAGTGTGTACCAAAAGAATGCATTGTCCCCTGTGCTTAGGGTTTACAAAATATCTACATCCAAGAGAGTCGGCTCTCAGATCTTTTTGATGAAAGTCAAAGCTGCATTTAATGTGAATCCTTGTTGTCCATGCTGATGAAGGATTCCTACTCATAGGAGAAGTATTTTTAGATCTTTTGACAACTACAACATTAACTCTAGCATCTTCGTGTCCACCTTTGAAATCCCTCACGGAGTCGCCTTGAATGCTCCAAGATATCTACATTAATATTGATCTACCTCCATCAGTGGTCACCACAGGTGTCCCTCTGAGTCATGGCTTCTTCATTCTTTGGCCTCCCTTCTGTTCTAGAGTCCTCTGCTTGTTGACTGTCTTCTGAAAACACCATCAGGCCTCCTTAGATCTTTGCACCGTTGCCTGAGCAGATTCATCGTCAATTGTTCTAAAAAAGAAACCGTCTTATTTGCATTATGTTGGTCTTCTTACATAGGGATGGTCAATTGGTCAAAGGGGCAATGAGTCACTCTTTTGGCTTGCTCTGGTTGGTCGGGCATATGCCAAGCGAGCTTTTCAAGCAGTGAAAAGTGATCCAAATAGTATCACATGTCGATGAGACACCATCAGTGTCTCCCTGATGCAATTTCACCATTGTGGAGTTATCAACATAGCATATGGCAGTCCGCAAGATGTTTCAACGAGTAGTAGAAGTCATATCGAGTCAGCAAAACCATCGAAAAGACTCCTTCATTTCGCTGAGACCTCTTAGCGCCCGTCTTTCCTCCCCGCGAGCTCCTCTGGATTGGCAAGACCTTTCAATCTCGAGGAGATCTTTTATCGAACCCTTTTATGCTTTTGGAGTGTTTCGGCGTGACCCCCCATGAGTCAATGAAACATTACACTGAGTCCCATATCCTTCAGCGATTTTGTTTCATTTCGGGAAGACCCTGTTGAATCGGCAAGAGATTATGCTGATATTACTTCACATCGGCAAGAATTTTCCTCTTCATTGAGACCTTATATCGAGGTCTTCTTCTTTCGCTGAGTTGCTCACTAGTTGGTAGGACATTTTGAGGTCGGGGAGACATCATAACGATCCTTTTGTTTCTCCCTGAGTCCATTCTATTTTGGTGAAGCTCTCCATAGTCGCCTAGACTTTATGACGAGCTTTTTTTTCTCCCTGAACTCCTTTCTTCTTGCCCATTTCTTTCTTCCCCGAGCTCACTTGATTCCATTGGCAAGACATTGCGGGGTCGTCGAGACATCCTAGTGAGCTCCAATTGCTACGCCGATGCCTCTTCATTTCGCTAAGACTTCTCCCGATTGACGAGTCCTTATATCGAGCCCCTCATGTCATACCGAAGACTGACCCTTCGGCAATCCCTATGGCGAGCTTTTTTTTTCTCCTTTGTGTTGCCGAAACTCCAGCGTTCGGCAAGACCTCCTACCAAAACGACAACCTTTTGTCAGCCCATGTTGTCGCTATAACATGCTCTCATTGGGGAGATGTCCTGTAGATACCCCATGTCTCGGTGAAAGCCTCTGCATGTTCTTTCTTTAGTCACCGAGACTTATTAATTCTCTAGCTGAAGATTATTGATAAAATCCCTTTTGTGGCATGTCGGTGTGACTTTATGAATTCACCGAGACCATATGCTGAATACTATTTTTTTGGCCGAAGTGTTCACTTATAAGCCAATCAGCGAGACATGAAGAACTTGCCATGACTTTACTCTGAAGATAAGCGTCTTGCCAAAGTGTAGCTCCTAGTCGCCGTAACAATTTCATCAGTGAGACATTATGCTGAAACGCCCTCTCTCTCTTCGAAGACACCCCTGTTGGCGAGACTGCACCCATTCACCAAGACTTCTTGGTGACGTTATCCTGGTTTGTCGATATTCAGACCCTTCCCATCGGCAGGACTCCTGGCATTCAGTTAGAGCACATACCGAAGAGAAGAACTCCTGCCGAAGTGTATGCTCGTATGCACTAGTCGGTGAGACCTCCCAGATTCACTAAGACATCCTAGCAATAGGAAAACCTTTCGCCGATGCATGAATCTTTTTGACGCCGGTTGGCGAGACATGGAGATTTCTCCAGGATGCTTCCCCGAAGACAAACTTATGCCGATAGGAAACTCCTAATCGCCAAGACAATGAATGATGTCTTGGCGATAGATGCCTGCACATGAATTTCACTCATTGTGACATCTTCAGGGTCTTGCCGATAGGAAACATAGACACATATTGAGCAGAATGCACTGGTAGTCGGCAAGACATATGCAAGGTCTTGCCGACTTTCTTCTTAGCTAATTTTTATGACCAACCTGATTGAGGGATGCCCTCCAACTGAGCTCCCTTAGCAAATATCATCATGTGTAGGGTTTAATATTGCATTCAACAAGGAAAACCACAGTAAATATCATACAAAAAAAAGTTAATTAATCAAAATCATCATTGAAATGAATCCTATGTTAGTAAGGTGCAGTTAAATCCTCAAACAAAAAGATCATACAAATAGGTTCGGGTTTCAGGTCGACCTACGGAATCCAAGCCAGGGAGGAATTTCAGAGAATTCCAAGTCAGGCAGATTACAATGGAATAAGCATGAAAATAGCCATTAGAAAGTTAAACTGATCATTATCAATCAAGGAATAGCATGTGAGATCTTCAAACTAGCATCAACTATTCATAAAATGCATCACCATTTGTTAACTAGCCCTACTACTCCATACCTCCCCACATTTTACCAGATTCCAGGGAACTCCACGAAGAAGGTGACATTCTAGAAAACCTAGAAAGAATAGGGGATGACGGATTTTGGGAAAATATGGAGGAGACAGAAAACCACAAAAATCCAGACTGGGAGGAAATCCGTGAAAATCTGGACCATGCAGAAATCCGCGAAAATCCAAAAATCCCCGAACAACAACACCTAGCCGGAGTTCGAGTGAGATGCAGGAAAATCCGGACCAGGTGGAAAATCCTGAACTCAGGAGAAAACCCGAAGAACAACTGAGGAAAAACCAAAATTAGACAAAACCAGAAGACAAACATAAAACAAAAGAAAACCCAAAAGAAAAGAAAAAAACAAAAGCAAATAAATCAAAATGGGGTGGTTATGCAAGGCATAACAGTGCCAATAACACTCCTAGCAAGGGCCTATAATAATCCTCAATGCTAAAATCATAATATGGATTGTATGATCAAATCATTTCAATCATATGTGTAATCTCTTGTTGAATACTAACTAATCTATCTCTATTGGATAGATTAGGGGAGTTATATATAGTTTGATTCAAGCATCTCAAAGAATTCTCTTATATCCTAATGCTATCATTATAAAAACTAGGCCTAGTATGACCATCCTCCTTAGACTAAGTGGACTAATCTAAACCCTTTGTTGGTTGCTTTTAAAGAACCAATCGGATCTCACCAAATATCTATGAGATTTCCAAACTCAATTCTTGAATATTTGAGAGATTGTTGGCCAACGAATGAGATGAAGCAATAATACTTCCTCTCTTGCACTTCGAGCTCTACAAGACCTGGGAGAGTAGTCCCACAATGTATATCTTATGACTCTCCTAAATAATTAGCTGATACATTATATAACAAAGAAGATGTATTCCCATAAGAAGCTAAACATATGAAATCCTTCAAGAAATTGGCATTTCCTTGAGATAATTACACACATAAAGCTGAGAATACAATACAATACTGACCACAAAAAAGGTAGATCAATTTAAAGACTATTTATAAAAGATGTTCTCAAATTGGATAACCAGAACCATGGGAAATGCATGTAAGACTAAAGATCAGTGCCATATGTGTGGGCTAGGAGTCAAAGAAAATTGAACTGCAAGGTAAATTTAATCCTAAACATCCATGATCTATGTGAGATTTCTTTGCAATTCACAAATTAATAATCAGATTCTATGACTAATTATCAGATTCAATTAGCCTGCACATGAATTTATGATTTGATCTAAGGATTTTAGCCGACCCCTTGAACCAAAGCTAAAATCAAAGCATACATCAAAGTGTAATGACCATGAAGATTAATGAAATGATCCTTGATTAGAGTTTTCATTAATAATATAGATACAAAATAGAAGTGGAGAAACTATATACTCTGAAAACTTGCACTATCATTTTGATATGCCTAGGAACCATACAATTAGCAAAATTTACTAACTAGACTCAAAGCTTAAGATAAATAATTCAAACATATTCTCTTTGTGTTTACAATTTGCATAATTCGGATCCAGAATTCAACAAGAGACCTACACTAATGTCCCTAAATTCCCTTTTATGGAAACAAGGGATCAAAATAAGCTTTAGGCCAAGAGTACACATGTCACATCCTAATTGGACTACTACAAAACATACTCCCTTTGTAGTTATATTTACACTTTCAATTAGAGGGAATACACATGAGACAAACATTATTTCCATTTGCTGTGAGGAGAAAACCCACCTTCCAAAAGGAACATGTTGAAAAGAATAACCTTCAAACTATTGTAGCACATTCATTCCATCAGGAAAAATGACAAAATTTATAAAGATAGAAAAATAAAACCAATTTCCCAATCAACATTGACATCATCAACAATCAACATTTACCTGTGGTACCCTTAGTAAGGAGACACATATCTTTATACATTATAATCTCAAAGGCCAGACCTGTACTATACTTGACCAAGCATATATGTTACACTTTTGTACTCACAAATCCAATTCATCTATAAATATCCTCTTCCACTATTCATACTCTACCTCAGATGGCCAATTGAAATCAAATTATCCATCCATCTTTTTCCTATATGGGGAGTACTTTGTCATTACTGAATTAGCCTCCTTGTGAAAGTCTCCAAGAAAACTAATGATGAAAGATAATTTCTCCAAATAATTTTTCAATATGTCAATGTCAACTTTCTCACAAATAAAATTGGCTTGAGAAAAAATTGTAGTGTCCACTTGATGCCTCCACATCTGTAGGGGCTTCACCTCATCATGGGTATGCTAAATTTTAGGCAACAATGTCAAATTTGCTTCATCATACCTAGCTTTCAATTGTTTTATTATTTCTTCTAAAGGGGTAGCATACGCTTGAAACATTTTTTCTTTAACCTCATTGACAAATTTGTAAGTCGGGACCACCCTTGGATATCTATCCTCATGCTACTTAGCCCTGACTACCATTAATATCAAATTATTAGCCCTAGGAATCCATTTATCTAGGATTGGAGTCCTCAATTCCCTATCTCTCTGAGACAACCTTATTTCTTGTAGCTTCAAAGAATAATTAGCATGATCACTATTTAATTTACTTTGAATTTTCTTATTTAGGTGCTTCATAACAGTTTGAACAATCTTAGAATTGTTCTCATACATTATGGCCTTTGTTTGTTCAAGCAATTTCTTGTATACCTCAACTTGTTGAAGTAGTTGTTCCCTTGTATCTTCATTAGATTGAGCTACACCTGATGTGCTCGGATCCTCTACTACAATCGGTTCCTGACCTATGTTGTAATGAACAATTGACAATGATTTTTCAAGTGGAGGAGATAGAGGATGAGTCATAGGAGGAATGGGAGTAGTATGGCTCGAGCTAAGTGGCCCTTGAGACCTTAACATTTCCACTTGTCATTTCCACAATACTAGCTCTGTTTCAAGCTCAACAACCTTCTACTAACTCTTATTGTATTCATCAATAAGCTCATTGTACTTCTATGAATATCCCTATCTTTAGTGAGATTTTCAACTATTGATTTTGTGAGCTTAGCAATATTTATGGTCATGTCAACTACTTCTAATGCTGGAGTATCTGTAACTCTTTTTATAATCAATCACCCACTAAAATCAGTTAGTTCTGCAACCTTGGGCTTCCTAGAACCAAGAGACAATGACCATATCTCTAGAGCATCCCATTCTTGACTAAATGCAGATCCTGAAAGTGCCAACTTGGCTTCTTCTTCAATTTGGAATAGAGGCTTATCAACCCTTCTTATAGTATCAAGTACAAATGCATCAAAAATATCCCATTCAAGAAATAATAAAACACCACTCTTTTGTACAAATGCCCTTCCTTCCTCAGCTGAGATATTTTGAAATTGTTTCTTCATTTCTTTCCTCACATTATCCTAGATAGAGCTTTCAAGAAATTCAAGATATAATCTTCTCTCAATGAAAACCTTCTTCACATACTATGAAGCTTTTTCTCTCCATAAAAAATACCTAAATGTTGTTGTTTCAACAAATGAATCATCCTCCATGGATTCTCTGCAAGCCTCCTCTCTCATGTCATCAATATTACTCACACCACTTAATTTTTCCTTTCCTAACATTAGAATACTTGTCCTAGAGCTTGATGTGACTTCCCTTGGGGGAGAAGGCATCCCCTGCTACATATCTTCAAGAGTTATCACAATGTCATCTTCATTAGTATCAGGGTAGTCGACTACCCTACTCTTCTCAACCCTTTGTCTCTTAATTGGTGGCTACTTCAAGGGAAGAGAACTTCTTGGAGAAGAATCAACATCAATTATAATAGGTGGGGGCTTCCTAGGAGGCAATGAGACTGATCTAGTTGGAGAAGCTGCTCTTGAATCCTCTTATGCAATAGGGGTTGGCACTATCTGCTCCTTCTTAATTGTCTCCTTTTTCCTAAAATATACTCAGATCTTTTTGAGTGGCTGATAGGAAGGTCATTCCTCCTCTTGTATAGAAAATACTTCTTTAGCTTCCAAATCCCTCCCCTTATATTTAATTATTTCTTCCTTTCTCAACACACCAACAACACTTTCAAAATTCCCCAAAACATACCTTACCCTATTCCATTGCCCTTGACTATCAAGTAGAGGATCATAAGTTGGATATGACTTCCTAATATTTTCTACCATCTTGTTGAAAGTAAGATACATATCTTTCCTTTTGTCTTGCACATGTAAATCAAGAATATTTTTGATGACATCCTTAGGGTAGTAAAAATTATGAACAAACACACCCAATGACCTTCTTTCTTTTACTTTAGTAATGAATCCCTCAGCATCAATGTTTCTAGGTGTGTTGTCATCAGTCTATAAGGTTTAAGGATCTTATCAAAAGCCATCTAGCCTCCCTTTATAGTCACAAAATCTGCAAAAAAATTGTACTCAGGAAAGAATGAACCCTTCTTTTTATTCTCTAGCAAGTGAGGCATTTGAGATCCTCCCAATTCTCTCATGATTTCTATAAATTCAATCCTAAGAGACACATCTCTTGGTAGCACAAAAGGATGAACACTTGTCCCATATACCCTGAATATAGTTCTATCTAGATATACAATGATATCGCCCAAATTATGGGTTATATTCAACTCAAGCCTCCTTTCCATGGGCCTTAAGAATTCATGAATTTATTTTGGGATCCTTGGCAGATCAACAAGTAGGAATCTCCTTAGCTTGGATGCAAAAACTTTATGGAAGACTACATAATGAAATTTGTGGTCATCCATGTATAGAATTTGGGTCCAACATTAGATCGGTAGCTCAAGATCATCCTCCACCTTCTTCAATGACATGTCATCACTAATTTTTTTTTCTTGCTTATATAATATCAAATGCATCAAAAGAGAGTACTACCATAATTTTACCCAATTCTTCCCTTCATTAAGATCAATTAGGCACTTGTGCATATTTTTCACCAAATAGGTAGCAAAATCATAAACTATATTGAAGGGTGCATGTTGAATATTGGTTTCCATGTACATATATTCTTTTGGTATAGTATCATGTGCATCAAGGCCAATACTTTCATACAAGGAGTAGATAGTCTTCCTGAAATGACAGGAAAATTAATTCATAGCTAAAGGTTCCTTCTCATCTCTACCAATCTTGATCTACTTTCTATTCTTTTCATGTCTCGTTGAAGCAGTGTGCATTAACAACATTGTGGTTCAAAACAAGACCTTGGTGTTATCATATTATTTCCTAAAGTTATCAAGGTCAATAGGGACCATATCTTCACTCCACTCATGCAATTTAAATATTTCTGCAATCTCTTCCCTAGTGTTCCTAACCATCTCAGCACCATTACATGCCCTAAATATTATGGACACAGGGTCATATCTTGCTGCAATATCCTTGAGAAAATATGCATCCATATACACATTTGGGACCACAAGTTTCCCCATATCTAATCTCCAATTATTGCAAGTGGGAACTCCACAATTCTTGTTCCCAAACCAGGTTCTAAAAATTTTCCAGCGAGTGTAAGGTAATTCAACATCCTTTATCCAAGTGTGTTTATCTAGTAATCCTTCACGAACCTTAGGGCCATAGTATATTACTACTCCTTGACTCCTCTTGTTGGTCGAGGGTTTGAGTTGGTCAATAATGTCTTCAAAAAGTAGTCTAGATGGGGTTTCAAAATGAGACCTTTGTGTTTTGGGATCCATGGATAACTAGGAAGGTTTACAATGAACTAGGGTTTTAACATAGAGAAGCTTAAAACCTAATTCTCTCAATTAGAAGCCTAGGTCATGATTAGAAAATGAAAATTTGAAAACATTTGGGAGAAGAACAATTTTAACACAATAAAGCAATTAAAACATGCAAGCCAATTCATTGTTGAAGCCTAAGAAAAACAATCACAACTTGCCCTAATTTAGGATGGTTTGGATAAAGCATAAGATACAATTTTAATTGTACTTATGACTTTTTGTGTTCTCAAGAAACCTATTTTTTTTTTGTCACAGCTTGAAAAAAATTGATCAATCACCCAATTGCTTTGCATTCACTTGCAATCTTCAATTGTATAAGAAAATGATTTTTATGCAACTTTATGACCTAGTTATGATAATTTCTAATGTCCTTTTTGCCATTACAACTCACACAAAGAAAAATGGCTCTAATATCTGTGTGTGTTATTTTAAATGGAAGTCGTTGATCTCCCTTCGAGATGGTGTGATGAACTCAAATTGAGTCAACAAGGTTTTAATTTACATTGCCACTATTTGCAAAATCGTCATCCAATTCAAATGTGCTGACTAGAAGCCACATCACTCCTTCCCATGGGGTCCACTTCCTTCCAAAGTGGATGAAACCGCACACGTGTTGCTCAATTGTAGACCTCACATGTCTTCTAACAAGCATTATTTTAATGCTACGAGGTGTGCAATGGGCAGTTGAGATTTAATCTTGTAATTGCATGTGGACTGATGATCTCAAAACCACTAAGCATCATGTGTATTGAAAGAAAACCAAGCCCCACCATGGAAAGGACACATGTCAAACAATCATATATCTCGCATCATCTTCTGATGACCATTCTTTAATTCCTACAAGGTGTGTGATTAACAACCCAAATTTGATCCTTAGATCCAACGTACGAGATTTCTACACATGCTAATAAAGTTACTTTTAAACAGGTCCATGACTAGGCTGATGGGATCTTGACCCTCAATGAAAATGCTTACTTAAGGCATATTTTCATGAAAATATTGTAGCCTGACTTAGGAAAAATTAAAAGTGATGATATAAGATTAGACAACCGACAGACCTAAGTAGAAGGGCTGGTAAAAGCACGTCTCTGATGGCTTAAGTTATGACTTAAATGACTGGAAATCAGGTAAAGTAGGTCAACAAAGAATTAAAATGCCCAAGGTTTAAGACATAAGAAAATTGAGAGCAAGGTTACAAAGCTAAAACCATAAACCCTACCTTTGGACATAGATGCAATAGACCACTACAAGGTGCAGAGAAAGCTTAAAATTTTGAAATGTTAAGAGCTCTATCAGTGGCTCATGCTCAGGCACACATACCCTTGGTGGGTATGGAGAGAAAAAGATCTCTTGGTGAAGTAGAACAGCATAGAGGAACACAAAAAAATTAGGAACTTTCCTAGACAAGGAAACAAGACGCAACATAAAGCAAGCACACCAAACCTATGTACAAAATTTACAAACATATACAATGTACATGCAAAAGCAACCTATTTCACAAGAAATAGGATTTCAAGAACTATCCATGTACTGGCAGTTCTAGAAGCTCACCTTTCAAATACTGTAAGAAGTATGAATCCTCCACATGCATGTCTGCAATCAGATATGGCCCAAGCCTCTCATTTATTTTATGAGCTTCTCTTCTAGTTTCGTTAAGCTCAATTAACTCATCCATCTTGTGTTGCATCTCATCACAAATGTCAGTATCATATTCTTGGACAAATTTGTACAATTTTATCAAGTTATTATGAGGTATCCTTGCTTCCACCCCATATACCAAATTAAAAGGTCTATGTCCAAAGACCATTTTAAATGTAGTCCTATCTTCCTAGAGTGCAAGTTGTAGTTTTGAATACCATGCCTTCTTGTTTTTTCTCAATCACTCATTTGATGATCTTCATCAAACTCTTGTTACTGGATTCTTCCTATCCGTTCCCTTGAGGGTGATAGGGAGATGAAAAAGAAATACATATACCATGTTAATTGCATAAATTAGTAAATTCTTCATACCTGAAGCACATGGCATTGTCAAAAATGATTCTCTCTGGGACTCTGAATCCACTTGATATGTTACTCATCAAGAAATCAGTTACTACTTTGCTTATTGCTTTTTTGGTGGGAATGGATTCCACCCACTTTTTGAAATAATCTATGGCAACAAGGATCTAGGAATGACCCCCACTTGAATTTTCTAACATTTCTCCAATAAAATCGATGCCCCATTGTTTGAAAGGGGCCTAGGATGAAACTGGCCTAAGAGGCAAATTACCAAATTTTTTTAGCTTACCAGTAAATCTTTGGCAAGCATCACACTTATTAACAAACCTATGGGCATCTTTGACTATTGTAGGCCACCGAAACCCCACCCTCAGTATTTTATGAGCAGTTTTCTTGGCTGTGTAGTGACCTCCACATGCTCCCTTATGCATTTCAATCAAGAGGTCTTTTGCTTGATCTCCATCTATGCATCTAAGTAACACACCCTTTGGGATTCTCCACCAGAGTTCACCATCAATAATGACATACTTGATAGCCTGCAGTTTGAGGGTTCTTTCATTCTTAGGAATGCCTTTAGGGCATTTCATGGTTTGCAAGTATTCTACAATCCTTATGTACCATCCACAGGTCTACATGTCGCATATGGGTGCAACATTTCCATGTTCAACTTGTTTAATTTGATTGGCTTCCAAGTTGGTTTCAGCCATCAACTTGGCCAAACCTTGACCTCTTACTAGCTTTGTAATCTAGATGTCAATGTTCAACTCTTGGATCCTATTTATCCTCCTACATTTAGAACTTGTAGTCTCCTATTGGGTAAAGATATCTTTAACTACTGCACTTGGAACATAAGCTACAATAGTTTCTCCAGTCAGATAAGGACTAAAATTCTTAACAGCCTTAAGGACTAAAATTCTTAACAGCCTTCACTAGGGAATATGCTTGCTTCTCTGTGGAATCATATTTGAGCTTAGTAGCTTGCAAGGAATTGCTAAAGAAAGCAATAGGTTGCTCAAAGCCTTCATCATTTTTTTGTAGTAATACCCCTGGCACTGTATGAAATGAAGCAAATGTAAATAGCTGAAATGAGTTTGTATAGTCAGGAGATTTGAGGATAGGCACTTCCTTGATTGCATCCTTTATGGCTTGAAAGGACTTAGTAGGTTCTTCTTTCCATGATACTTTCTCTCCTTTCTTTAGCATTTTAGAAATGGGCCAAACAAGTTCAACAAAATTGGTAATGAATCTTCTTACAAAGTTAATTTTCCTGAAAAAAGGATTGGATTCCTTTCACATTTCTAGGTTGTGAGATTTTATCTATAGTTGCTACTCATTCAGGAACAATCCTAGAAACTTACCTTCTTTAACTCCAAAAGCACAATTTTGTGATTCAAAGAAATTCCATATTCTAAAGCTTTGATAAATATCTTCTCCAAGTGGGAACAATGATCTTCTTCCTTCTTGATATTAGTAGTCAAGTCGTCCTAATCTATGGCAAGGAAGAGATCGATAAAGTCTACAAAGGTCACATCCATGAATCTTTGAAATGTTGCACCAACATTGATCAGTCAAAACAACATTCTCACATACACATATGTTCCCCAAGGTGTGGTGAATGTTGTTGTGTACTATTTAGATTCTCTCACCATAACTTGATTATAACCTGGGAACCCATCCATCATTGAGATAATTCACACCCTATGACCTTTTGCAACGTAGCCTCCATGTTAGGAAAAGGATAATTTGTTGGCATATGGATTTGGGAGATTGTTTATGGCTTCTAGTGTTTTCATTGATGGCAAATAAAGTCATTATCTTGGTCTATAGATTAGAATCTACTTACACCAACAAAAAATTATAGTAGGCAGTGTGTTACCAACAAAAAGCATGAAGAATAGGGTATCCGTTGATACGTTAGTCTGTATGCTTCATCAAATCATTATTTTGTGTTGTGGATCACCAAGAAAGGTTGTTAAGCATTTATTTTACCTTATTGGTAATTTTTGTGGTGTTTTAGCAATTGGTGAACGAGTTAAGAGATTCAATAGAATGATTTATTGTTTATTCTCTCATTATGGCCGACTTGGTGTATATAGCGTGTCGTGGATGTATAAGGAGTAGTTGTTTTAATATTTATTATGTTGGGAATTTTGATTTGGGTCCCAGCTATATTCTATCTGACTTGTGTGGGTGTGCATTAATTTTAATTGGTGATTTGAGTTGACTGTTGGAGAATATTTCATGTTTTGTTGAAAGCCAACTTAAGTGATTAAAATCTTTGCTAGCGGATATATATATGAGATCGGTAATTCATTTTTGTAAGCAAGGGCAGGATGTTGTAAGAAGGTGTGTATGCAAAAAAAATCAAAGCAGTTGTATGAGCATACATTAGAAGATCTGTTGAGTGAATTCTTGCTTGTGCAGCAGAAGGGTTTTTGTGTAGTAGAGCAGAGCAGAAATGTGAATTGGATAGAAGGTCCAAAATCTGTTTCATGTGCTTCATTGGAAATGAATCTAGGAATTTGTAGATGTTATCTTCTTAGTTCATTTTTTTTGTAATCACAAACATTTTTTTAAGGTAGTGAGCCTTTCTTATTTTGAGTAGTGAGCTCTAGGCAGTGTCCCTGAATGCAAGTGCATTCCCTTTTTTTAAAAAATTTTAATACGGTATAATATTGTGGACTAATATCCACCGTGGTTTTTCCCCTAATAGGGTTTCCAAGTAACATTATTGGTGTTATGATGTCTTGATCATTTTTTTTCTATGCTTGCATCTTTATTTTTGTTCATGTGCTGAAAATGATTTAAGATTTGAATTGAAAGTTAAAATTGTTGAACAATGGTTCACCCCCCCTCTCTTAGTGTTCCCTGAGTCCAACAATTGGTATCAGAGCTGGTTCCTCTTCATAATTTTAACAACTTGAGGTGGATCTTGGATTACAATGGACTCTAGTGGTCTTCAATAGTAGCTTATGGTGGAACTTGATGATCTTGATCATTCTAAAGAAGAAGTCATGGAGTTAAGAGAAAATCTTGTGGATGCTAAAAAAATCATTCAATCACTGAAGGATAAAATGAACGAGTCAAGAGAAAATAGGAAGGAACTTTATGATCAGTTGAAGTAGAAAGAAAATGAAAACTTGGAAGATGTTTGCTTGAATCAGACTCTAAAAGAGATAACTAAAGAATGTGAAAAAATTGCTAGAAATAATGCTACTTTGAAGCTTGAGAGGGAATCTATGGAAATGAAGTTAACTAAAGAGATTGAAAAAAGAAAGAAGAATGAGGAGAATCTGGGTTAGTCCTTGAACTAAAAATCTGAAGAATACAATAGAGTTAATAGTGGATTCATTCAGCTAGAGTGTGAACTACAATAATCCAGAAACAATGAACAAGAGCTTGAGAGACAAATAGTTATTCTCAGAGATGAGCTTACTACTGCAAATGAGTTTAAAGAGAAGTTCAAGATCAGTTCTACTAAGTTTGATGAGATGACTAAAGGAAAAAAGGATACAAATGATAAGCGAGGTCTTGGCTATGTGAAAGATGAAAGCTCTCGATCTAAACAAAAGGACTCTAAAAAGAAAACTCAAAAGAACAAAGGAAAAATATATTCGGTAAGGCAACCCAATGCTCAGAAGTTTAATGGTTACTGCTTTGCTTGTAATAAATTTGGACATATGGCTTCTCAGTGTAGAAGCAAGATAAATTCAAGTAGTCAATCATTTTCTAGTAAGTGTTTTAATTGCAAAAATTTTGGTCATAAGTCATTAGAATGCAAAAGTATGTTTGTTAGTGCAAGAAATGTTAAATGCTACACCTGTGGAAGATTTGGGCATGTTACTAATCAATGTAGATCATGAGGAAATCAGTGGAATGAATTTTCTAGACAAAGAAATCCGATATTCTACAATTGTAACAAATATGGTCACATTGCAATATTTTGTAGGAATAGAAACATGGACAAAAGAGGCCTGATATATCAAGGAAGAAATTTACAGAAAGACAACAAAGGAAAAGGAAAAGTTTATGTGGAAGAGATAAGAGATCAGATGAAGAAAACGTGGGTAAAGAAGAGTGGATCTGATGAAGGTAATAAGACTGTACTAGAAGCTCCCTCTAGTAATCCCTCTGGAAATTGATCTCAGACGTTTGGCCTAGGGGGGATTTTTTCAAGAAAAATCATTTGATCCCCTATTGGTAGCTGGCACCGAAATGCAGGAAATTGTCAGTAGCTATGGTAGAATTTTGCAAATGCATCAGTGATTGCTTTTGCAGGAGTATGAAAAGTAGGTCTACAAGTGAATTTTTCTCTTGATGTCTAAGTAAACAGAGTTATTGAAACTCCTAGGGAAATGTATTTAATGCTGCTAAAAGGTTAGGTGCGTAAAGTTATAAAAGGCTATTTGGAACCCTCATCTGTCACCCTGCACCGAAGAAGAAGAAAAGGAGAGCTTTTGCAGCAAAATTTTGAAGGAGTCAAGAAAATTTGGTGACAAATTCACTAGGTATTTCTGATCGCTTGTTGAATTCCTAATTTTGTGCTTGAAAGAAAAAAAAACTTTGCTCGGTACAAAAAATGAAGCAAATCAAAGGAACGGTGAATTTGGATGAATATAGTAGTCGAAAGGTCAGGGATGTAAGACATTTGTTGCTAGCCGGTGAATTGATGTGGCTTGAAGGTGTGAAACATAAGAATATGGACATCTGGAATGAGTTTCCCTATTTCACCAATGTGGAAGTGGTTTGGTTTATCTTGAAAAAATTGGATGATGATATCCTTACTCTGGATAAACCCTCTTGAATTTCAAAGGATGTAATCAAAAATCTGATAGGATTATGCAATATTGGAGATGTCCCAAAAAAGAAGTCAATTTAGAACGTTGAAGTCGAAGCCCTAACCGGAGTAAACGGAGATCAGAGGGATCTAGTAATTACAATGATCAAAGATCCATTGACAAGGTACATTGCATATGGAATTTCATACAAAATTTTCTTCAGAAATAGGGAAGGAGCAACCTCTATAGGCCTAGTCTACATTGCACACAAAATGATAATGGAAGAAAAATACTTTGATTTGTGTGGATTGCTGAAGGATCGATTGATGGAAAATGTGCAATTGACGAAGGATATAGATTACTCTTTCAGGTTTGGTACCCTAGTTATATGCATGATGATGTATTTTCTGAAGTGCTTACCTCAGAATGATAATGTGGTATGGAAGGAAAATATACCAGTTTGTAAGAGAATATTTGAGCATTTCAACACTCTTGAAAATGGTGAACAAGTTTATGAAAACTTCTTTAGGAAGTTGTTAGGAAAGTTTGAAGTAGGTGGTGTTCCACTCCTAGTAAAAGTAGTTGAAGTTGGATCTTCCTCTGGTAAGGAGGATAAAAAATAGAAAAGAGAAAGAGAGTTAGCTGATAACACTCCTTTGGCACCTAAGTCAACAAAAGTTAAGGGAAAAGGTAAAGAGTAGATGGTTGTGGATATAATCGATGAAGATTTTGATGAATACACACCAAGAGAAAAATTGAAACCATTTGAACCGAATGTGATAATAACAAAAGAAATCGATGAAGGAGGTGCTTTATTCAAAGCAAAAATACTGTAGATTATTCCGAAAGAAGATGGAATGCAAAAGATAAGTGGCAAATGGTTAAATGGACCATCATATGAATGGGACTTCATTGAGGACACTCTAGGCAGATACTTTGTGGATAATAACATTGAATTGGAAAGTTTGCAAAATGTACTTCCAAAAGAATTAATTGAATGTATCAGGGATGCTATGGCATTTGTGCCTCAGGACAAGAAAGAAGAAGAAATAATCTTACATCTGAAGGAGTAGTTTAGGCTATTTCTCGCCAAACTGAAAAAGAAAATGAATGTGTTAAGACAATGCATTGACTCATCAAATAAGATCTACAATTATTGTCTTAAATTGCCTCATGTGGTTGGTAAATACAAGGACAAGTTGGAGAAAATTGAGAATGATTTGATCAAAATTGGTTAAGATTGCAGTATGGTTCAGGACCAGGATGGAGCAATTAAGAAGAAAATTCATGAGTTATAGGTTGAGCATGCAAAGGGTCACTCTACTAGAAACAATCTTATGGATACTTTCTGGAAAGTGAAGGATCAAACCGAATGTAGATTGGAGCAAATGATTGAAATTCTGAGGAAAGGAGAAAAGATGGAAGAAGCTATTACCATTCTTGAATCCCTTGTCCAGGTTATCAGCAGGACATCAAAAAATAATAGTTTGATAACAATTATTGGGATTGTAGTAGATGCTTGGAAGAAATTTCTTCTGGAGATGAAAGATAAGTATAAAAATAATTTTCTGATTTGAGTGAGTTGCAATTTTTCAAATTTTGATCAATTTTTGCTTAAACAAAAGGGGAGAGAATGCAGTAGGAGGGAGAGCAGAAATTTTTTTGTCATTGATTTCAAAGGGGGAGAGAATGCAGTGAAAAATTCCTTGACATCCAAAGGGGGAGCAATGTTTTTATGAGTTTTGAAATTTTGAGTTTTGGTTCTGACACTTAGTCATTTTTCACTTAGTGTTGCCATCAATGCCAAAGCGGGAGATTGTTGGAATATGGATTTGGGAGATTGTTTATGGCTTCTAGTGTTGTCATTTATGGAAACTAGAATCATTATCTCGGTCCGCAGATTAGGATCTACTTACACTAGCAGTAATTGTAGTAGGCAGTGTGTTACCAACAGAAAGCATGAAGAACAGGGCATTTGGTTGATAAGTTAGTTGGTATTGTCCACCAAATCATTATTTTTTGTTGTGGATCCCTAGGAAAGGTTTTTAAGCATGTTTGTTACCTTATTGGTAAGTTTTGTGGTGTTGCAGCAATCAATGTACAAGTTAAGAGATTCAGTAAAATGATTTATTGTTTATTCTCTCATTATGGTTAACCTGGTGTATATAGCCTGTCGTGGATGTATAAGGAGTAGTTGTTTTAATATTTATTGTGTTGGGAATTTTGATTTGGGTCCTAGCTATAGTCTAACTGACTTGTGTGGGTGCACATTAATTTTAATTGGTGATTTGAGCTGACTGTTGGAGAATATTTTATGTTTCATTGAAAGCCAACTTAAGTGATTAAAATCTTTGCTAGTGGATATATATATGAGATCAGCAATTCATTTTTGTAAGCAAGGGAATGATGTTGTAAGAAGGTGTGTGTACGCAAAATTTCAAAGCAGTTGTATGAGTGTACATCAAAAGATTTATTGAGTGAATTCTTGCTTGTGTAACAAAAGTGTTTTTGTGTAGCAGAGCAGAAGTGTGAATTTGATAGAAGGTCTAGAATTTGTTTCATGTGCTTCATTGGAACTAAATCCAGGAATTTGTAGATGCTATCTTCTCAATTCATTTTTGTTGTAATCACAAACATTTTTTAAGGCAATGCAGTGAGCCCTAGGTAGTGTGCCTAAATGTAAGTGCATTCCCTTTTTGTTTATACTTTTAACAGGGTATAATATTGTGGACTAATCTCCACCATGATTTTTCCCCTAATAGGGTTTCCATGTAAAAATATTGGTGTTATGATGTCTTGATCATTTTGTTTCTATTCTTGCATCTTTATTTCTTTCATGTGTTGAAAATGATTTAAGATTTGAATTGAAAGTTAAAATTGTTGAACACTGATTCACCCCCCCTCTCTCAGTGTTCCCTGAGTCCGACATAATTATCCTTCAAAGATGCCACATTGAGGTTCCTCAAATCTATACAAAGCTTGAGATCACTGTTTTTTATGATGGGAACTAAATTTGAAACCCATGAGGAATTCCTGATTGGATTGATGATCCTAGCATCTCTTAACTTCTTAAGTTCCTCTTGCATATTTGGCTACAAAGTAGGATTTATTGGCCTCTATTTTTTCCTAAAATGTTTTACATTAGGTTTCAAAGGGATTTCATGCAAGATAAAAATTTTCTTGTAAGTGTTTAGATCATCATACGACCAAGAAAACACATGTTTATACTTTCTTGATAGGGCAATTAACATGGTCCTAACATGGGGTTTCATCTTCTTACCTATGTACACCTTTTTGGGAAAGTTCTATATCCCAAGATTTATCTCTTCCAAATCTTCCTTATAGGAAGATGCTCGCTTAAAATTTGATTTATCAGGGCCATCAAAGACCCTCTCTAATGTGACCAGTCCTTTGGGAATCTTATTGGTTTTCAATTGAATCACCTCATTCCCAAATAGTGTTTCCTTTCTATCGACCTCCAAAACTAATGAGCCAAATTCAATTTCTTGGCTTTCATAGTGATCAATGCAATGTAGGAATTTCAAGATATCATTGTCATCATTGAACACTTGCTAGTTGTAAATGTTTTCAAACACTACAGGCTGAGTTTTTACTTCTATTCTCAAAATTCCATCAAAGGTGACATCATCTAATTTGACAACAATATTAGCTAACATATCTGCCCTGACATTTTTTCCCCTTTCTATCCAATCTATGCTAAAAGCATCAAAGACCTCAATAGTATGTCAAATTGCATTCCTATATTTCCTAAGCCTTTTATCTTTGGCAACAAATCTAGACCAAACCCAGGAAACTACTAATTCAGAATCCCCCAATACTTTTAACAACTTAATGCCATGCTTTGAAGTTAATTTCAACCCAAGAAAGAGAGCCTCATATTTGGCCACATTATTTGTACAAGAAAATTGTAATAAGGAGTACCTGAAGGTTTTTCCTTGTGGAGATATGAGAATAAACCCTTCACCTGATCCCTCCTTAGAGAAAGCTCCATCAAAATACATGGTCCAAAGAGCATCCTCTTGTGGTGTACCCAGGACCTCCCTATCAATCAGTGGAGGTTGGACTTCTTCTTCTTCTTATTTCAATTCTTCGACTTGGAAAGTGTCTAAACTAGTATTTACAAAATTGATTATCATTGGTTCTTTTGGCTCTTCTACATATTCAATCATGTGGTGAACTCTTGGTTCTCTATATATCTTGACATCCTTTTGATCAATTGAGAAAGTGGAAAATGACATATCACACTATATACTCCCACCCATAGATGCACTCTATTGTCTTAATAATAACATCCCATAAGTTGGTGGAATGTCCATCACTATGATAATCATGAACAATTCCTTCTTAGGGAAGGTTGAAAACTTGTATGGAACTCTATTAATTATTCCTATAATAGGTACCTCTCTCAAGTCCATAGCATAACACTTCCCATAAGTGTTATCAACTTTCAAACCCATTTCTTCCATGATTTTCATTGGAATTACATTATTCTAGGCCCCTAAATCTATCATGCAATTTCTAAACAACTTCCCATTAATGATCAAGCTTAGAAAAAATGGATTGACTTGACTTGGGTTTGCAGTAATTGTGGTTCCCAAATATACCTTGGGATTTTCATTGATCATTGCTTCGATGTCAACATTCTTCTCTTTACTTTTTCTTGATTCAAGTTGATCAGTCACAAATTTATCTTTACCATTCGTAACAATAATGTTGTTAAGAGAAACAATATTATTCTTATGCTCATCTATTATCATCATCTCTAATAGTTGGACTATGACTTTAACAAGATATTACTTGGAACATATTTATAGGAGAATAATTTGGTAACTTAGGGAGTATCAACTCCTTTGAGTTTACCTTGTCATTCCGTCTCTTGGCCTTTTCAGTACTTGGCTTTGGATCCTTGACCTTCACAACCTAAGGGAAAATTTCACTATTAATCTTGGCCTTAGTGCCCTTCTTAGCCCAAATTATCATCTCTTTACCCTCTTTAGGTTTTGTCTCTTCTTTCTTATTTTATGTCTTAGTTCCTTTATTTTTTGCATTGTTCTCCTTGATAAACATGCTACTAGGGCTACCCTGATTATCACTTATAGTCCTCTTTCTTAGATGAAGAGTGCTCCTCACTTGAGTGACCAATGCAATTGTGTATTTTTCAATTTCTTTGTTTGAAGGTATTCTCAAAGAAATGTTATCTGACTCGAGAGTGTAAATAGTGCAATCATCCTCTTTTTCTTCATTTGAAAACACTCGGTGGTAAGAGCTCGCCTCCTTCCTCTAAACATCAACATCACTTCTATTAGGCTCATCATCTAAGGAGTATTCATCACAAGAAAATCTGATTTGGTTATAAGCATGTTCACAATTCCTTCCTACTCATGAGGAGAATCATAGCCTCCTTGATCCTCTGGTAATTCCTCTACTGATCTAGCAACAACACATTTTTGTGTAGAGTGAGGAATTTGACACACTCCACACCAAGGAAAGTCTTTAGTAACATTTGTGGAATGCTTTTGCAAAGGATCAGATGTGCTTTGAACATTTTTCTGAATATTTTTAACTGGTTTCCCATTATGCCAGTTAGTATGGTAAGGGTAGTCCTACAATCTTGGTGGCCTTTCATTTATTTGGAATTGTGGCCTATCATTTTTTGATGCCTTCTGAAATAGACTAAGAACTAGATCCAACTTCTTTAGGGGCTACAACTTTACTAGCCTTTTCATTTTGAACTTTTGGATTCTTCAAGGGTTTAGGATCATCTCTCCTTCCCACTTTACCTGATGCTCTCCTATTGTTTTCAATATTGATTTCCATTTTATAGGATTCTCTCAGATGTTGTGGGTTCTTGTCTTTGAGTAGATAACACATTTTTGAATCATATGCGTTACTGTACACCACTAGACATGCATTCTCGTTAGGCCTCCAATAAGGAGGGACTTTATACATAGCCTTCTAGAACCTTGCAATTAACTTAGTTTCCAATTTTTCATTATGTCCCTTTGTGATATTGCTAAAATCATTTAACCTAAACTAAGGATCAGTTTGGTTTCCATATTGTTCTTTGAAGATTCTATAGAAAGAATGCTTAGAATCAATGCTTACATCAGTAAAAATCCTATACCAATCCCTTTCATCTTTAGTTAAGGATTACATAAAATATTTCATGGCAACATCATCATCCCATAATTCAAAATCTTCTACAGAAATATGAAAAGATTTTCAATGGTATTCACCACTAAGAGCATTATTACCAGTAAACTTAGGTACATGCTTCCTTGCATTATCTGGAACTTGATTTGGATACCCTGGGATGTTCTAAAAACATAGTTTCCTATATCTAGCAGTGTTCAATAATCTCCTTCCAAAAAGTCCTTCTTCCTCATTTTGGTTGTCATGATTCCTTCTTCTATCATTATTATTTTCAGACCTTCTTGGTTGGGAATCATGTTGGTCATTAAATTGAACTATTTTGGCCTTGTTTTCTTCTAGCTCTGAGGAGGAACTAGAAGGATTTGCACTAGATGATGATTTTTTATTTACATGAGGACTTGAAGATGATGTGTAGGCTTGAGGGCTCTACATATCAAGGACAAAAGCCTTTATAGTGGATTCTAGGAAACCAAGTTTCCTTATCTCAGTGTTTACCACTAGTAATTCCATCTCTTTAACTCTTTTCTCTAACTCTTCACTTTCCTTTATTAGCTAATGAGATAGACTCATTTTGTAGTGTGTATTTTTTAGAGGAACCTTCCTCATTTATCTTCACTCCACCCATGGGTTTCTTTCCTTTATCAACATTTTGGGGAATGCGATTTGTATTATTATGAGGAGGGTTAACTAGGATGAAATCCTTTTCAGTAGTGTTAGTCCATGAATTTACACTAGCATTATCAACAAAGGGAACTACAGGGTCCCTTGTTACAATCTCTTCTACAATAGGACTGATTTTTTTGGATAGTTTTAGTTGCTAACTTGTCTAGTTCCTCCATTTCCTCAACCTTTCTTCACAACATGTCTCTCTCCATCATGGATTCCCTTATCCTTCTCTCTTTCTCTTCATCCCTCTTCTTTCTATTCTCATTGCATCTTAAGGATATTTCTCTAAGCCATTGCATATCACTAAGAACTTCTTCCTCCTATGGTAAAGTAGTGTCAACATCTGATGCAACTACAAATTTAGTATGATTAGGAACATTGTTATGGGGATATTCATCAAACCCAATTAACAAGTATATAGGAATGGGAGTATATGGGTGAGAAGTTGAGGTCAAATATCCATCAACTCTAGCGCATCTAGCACTTGCATTACCTCTTTGTATTCTATCTCTCTCCCTCCTTTCCATGGATCTTAAGCCTTGATTTGTGGGTCGCTCATTCACAATAGACTTCATTGTAACTTCTCTCTCAATAGAGGTGCTACCACTAAAGTCTAAAAAATTCCTTTCACATTCAGAGCTAGAACTAGAATGAATATCACATTTAGGAGTAGGATGGGGAGTAGACTTACATGTTTTAGCATCCTTTTCTTTCACCCATTTTCCTCGAATGTGGTTGGAAAATTCTCCTTCCAGTTTATGCTCTAGATGCTTCTTCATGTGGCAATGCATTCCTTGCATTTGTGCTTTAATCTTCTTCACATCCATCAACCTTTTCAATTTCTTTCTATTCTTATTATTTACCTCTTTGATATCTTTAAACACCGACATGCACTGGTGTATAGACTTTAGAGTCACCACCCAAATTCCTTGGGACAAATTCGTAGCAACTGTGTTACAATTTATGCAAATTTCACAAGATCCTTGGAAACTTAGAAGAACTTTGACAAATGTGAAATTATTTCGAATGAAATTTGAACACAAGCCTTTTAACACAAAAGGGAAGGAAACTTAACATGAACTTTGGTGTGACACTTAGCAAAGACTCAAGCAATATTTAGCATAAACTTCAAATAGACCAACTCTATAAGTAAACATCACCATATATTATAGTGATTTTCGATAAGGAACCCTAGAGAAAAAATGTTTGTAAAGCTTATTTCCCTAGTAGAGTCATCATTCTATTGATTTTTTTTAAAGAACTAATTAGATATAACCAAATATCTATCAGCTTTCCAGACTCAATTCTCAAATATCTAAGAGATTATTATCCAACGAATGAGATGAAGTAATAATGCTTCCTCTCCTATACTTGGGGCTCTGCAAGACCTGGAAGGGTAGTCCCACAATGTATATCTTATGACTCTTCTAAATAATTAACTGATACATTGTATAACAAAGCAGATGTATTCCCATCAGAAGCTAAATAGATGAAATCCTTCAAGAAATTCGCATTTTCTTGAGAGAATTGCACACATAAAGCCAAGAATACAATACAATACTAGCCACAACAAAGGTAGATCAATTTAAAGATTATTTATAAATGATGTTCTCAAATTGGATAACTAGAACCATTGGAAATGCATGTAAGACTAAAGATCAGTGCCATATTTGTGGGATGGGAGTCAAAGAAAATTGAACTGCAAGGTAAATTTAATCCTAAACATCCATGATCTACGTGAGATTTCTTTGCAATTCACCAATTAATAATCAAATTCTACGACTACTTATTAGATCCAATTAACTTGTACATGAATTTATGATTTGATCTAAGCATTTGAACTGACCCCTTGACCCAGAGCTAAAATCAAAGCATGCATCAAAGCATAATGACCATGAAGATTAATGAAATGATACTTGATCAGAGTTTTCATTGATAATCCATATATAGAGTAAAATTCAAGAGACTATAGACTCCAAAAACTTGCATTATCATTTAGATATGCTCAAGAACCATACAATTGGAAAAAATCACTAATTAGACTCAAAGCTTAAGATAAAGACTTCAAACATATTCTCTATGTTTACAATTTACATAATTTGGATCTAGAGTTCAACAAGAGACCTGCACTAATTTCCCTTAATTCCCTTTTATGGAAACAAGGGATCAAAAGAAGCTTCAGGTCAAGAGTACACATGTCACATCCTAATTGGACCACTACAAGACATATTCCCTTTGTAGTTATATTTATAATTTCAATTCGAGGGAATACACATGAGACAAATATTATTTGCATTTTCTGCGAGGAGCAAAATTGCCTTCCAAAAGGTACATGTTGAAAATAATAACCTTCAAACCGTTGTAGGACACTCATTCCATTGGGAAAAATGACAAAATTTATAAAGATATAAAAAACAAACCATTTTCCCAGCCAATAGCCACATCATCAGCAATTAGCATTTACCTATGGTACCCTTAGTCAAAAGACACATATCTTTATACATTATGATCTCAAAGGCTAGACCTATACTATACTTGACCAAGTATATGTATTCCTCTTCTATACTGACAATCTAATTCATCTATAAATATCCTCTTTCACTGTTGATACTCTACCTCAGATGCCCAATTGAAATCAAATATTTCATCCATCTTCTTCCTATATGGGGAGTACTTTGTCATTACCGAATTAGTCTCCTTGTCTAATTCTTCAAGAAAACTAATAATCAAAGATAATTTATCCAAAGAATTTTTCAATATGTCAATGTCAACCTTCTCACAAATAAATTTTCTTGAGAAACAACTGTAGTGTTCAATTAATACCTCCACATCTACAGGGGCTTCACCTCATCATGGGTATGTTGAATGTTAGGCAACAATGTCAAATCTATTTCATCATACTTAGCTTTCCATTGTTTTATTCTTTGTTCTAAAGGGACAACATACCCTTGAAACATTTGTTCTTTAACCTCACAGACAAATTTGTATGTTGGGGACCACCCTTGGATATATATCCTCCTGTTGCTTAGCCCCAACTGCCATTAATCTCAAATTATCAACCCTAGGAATCCATTTATCTTAGATTGGAGTACCCAATTCCCTATCTCTCTGAGGCAACCTTATTTCTTGTAGCATCAAAGAATAATTAGCAGAAACACTATTCAATTTACCTTGAATTTTCTTATTTAGGTGCTTCAAAATAGTATGAACAATCTTGGAATTGTTCTCATACATTGTGTTATGCATTTGTTCAAGCAATTTATTGTATACCTCAACTTGCTGAAGTATTTGTTCCCTTGTAGCTTCATTAGATGGAGCTACACTTGATGTGCTCGACTCCTTTACTACAATCGGTTCATGACCCATGTTGTAAGGCACAATTGACAATGATTTTTTAGGTGGAGGAGACTAAGGATGATTCATACGAGGAATGGGAGAAGTATGGCTCGAGCTAAGTGGCCCTTGAGACCTTAACAACAGTTTCAAAATTCCCCAAAAGATACCTTACCCTGATCCATTGCCCCTGAATATCGGGGAGAGTATCATAAGCCAAATATGACTTCCTGATATTTTCTACCATCTTGTTGAAATCAAGATACATATCTTTCCTTTCATCTTGCACTTGTAAATCAAGAATATTTCTGATGACATCCTTAGGGTAGTAAAAATTATGAACAAACACACCCAATGACCTTTCTTTTACTTTAGCAATGAATCCCTCACCATCTTGGTTTCTAGGCATGCTGTCATCAATATATAAGGTTTAAGGATCTTATCAAAAGCCATGTAGCCTCCTTCTATAATCGCAAAATCTACAAATTTTGTGCACTATGGTAATAATGAACCCTTCTTTTTATTCTCTAGCAAGTGAGACATTTGAGATCCTCCCAATTATCTCATGATTTCTATAAATTCAATCCTGAGAGACAAATATCTTGGTATCACAAAAGGATAAACACTTCTCCCATATACCCTAAATATAGTTTTGTCTGGATATGCAATGATATCTCCCAAATTATGGGTTATATTCAACTTAGGCCTCCTTTCCATGGGCTTTAAGAAGTCATGAATTTCTTTCGAAATCCTTGGCATATCAACAAATATGAATCTCCTCAGCTTGGATGCAAAAACTTTTTGGAAGACCACATAATCAAATTTGTGGTCATCCCTATCTAGAATTTGGGTCCAACATTGGAGTGGTAGATCAAGATCACCCTCCACCTTCTTCAATGACATGCCATCACTAAAATGCTTTTATTGCTTATATAAGATCATATGCATCAAAAGGGAGTACCAACATAATTTTACCCAATGCTTCCCTACATTAAGATCAATTAGGCACTTGTGCATATTTTCCACCAAATAGGTAGGAAAATCATAGAATATATTGAAGGTTGCATGTTTAATATTGGTTTCCATGTAAATATATTCTTTTGGTATATTATCAAGTGCATCAAGGCCAATAATTTGATATGAGGAGAAAATAGTCTTCCTAAAATAGTGGGAAAAGTAATTCATAGGGAAATGTTCCTTCTCATCTTTGTCAATCTTGATTTTCTTTCTATTCTTTCCATTTCCTATTGAAACAATGTGCATTGGCAACATTATGGTTCAAAACAAGACCTAGGTATTATCATATTCTTTCCTCAAGGTATCAAGGTCAATAGGGACCATATCTTTCTCTCCACTCATATAGTTTAAATATTTTTGCAATCTCTTCCTTGGTGATCCTAACCATCTCAACACCATTACATGCCCTAACTATTATGGACACAAGGTGATATCTTGCTGCTATATCCTTGAGAAAATATACATCCATATACTCATTTGGGACCACAAGTTTCCCCATATCTAATCTCCAAGTATTGCAAGTGGGAACCCCACAATTCCTATTCCCAAACCAGATTCTAAACATTTCCTAGCCAGTGTAAGGCAACTCAACATCCTTAATCCAAGATTGTTTATCTAGTAATCCTTCATGAACCTTAGGGCCATAGTATATTACTAGTCCTTGACTCCTCTTATTGGTCGAGGGTTTGAGTTGGTCGACGATGTCTTCAAAAAGTATTCTACTTGGGGTTTTAGAATGATACCTTTATATTTTGGGGGCCATGGATAACTAGGCAAGTTTATAATGAACTAGGTTTTAACATAGAGAAGCTTAAAACCTAATTTTATCAGTTAGAAGCCTAGGGCATGATTAGAAGATGCAGATTTGAAAAAAATTTGGAAGAAGAATACAATTTTATGTGTAATTTTAGCAGAATAAAGCAATTAAAGGATGCAGGCCAATTCAGTTGGAAGAAAAACAATCACAACTTTCCCTAATACAGGATGGTTCGAATAAAGCATAAGATACAGTTTCAATTGTACTTACAACTTTTTGCATTCACAAGAACCCTAATTTGTTCATTTTGTGGCTTGAAAAACTTTGATCAATCACCCAGTTGTTCTACATTAGCTTGCAACCTTCAATTGTATAAGAAAATCAATTTTATGCATCTTTATGACCCAATTATGATAACTGCTAATGTCCTTTCTACCATTATTGCTTGCTTGCATGAAGAAAAATGGCTCTAATATCCATGTGTGTGATTTTAAATAGCAGTCATTGATCAACCTCTGAGATGGTGTGATGAACGACTCAGATTGAGTCAACATGGTTTGAATTTATGTCACTAGCGTTCACCAAATCATCAGCCAATGGCAACGTGCTAACTTGAAGTCACATCACTCCTTCTCATGGGGTCCACTTCCTTCCTAGGTGGATGAAACAACACACATGTCATTGAATTATGGACTTCGTATGTCTTCTGGTGAGCATTATTTTAATGCTACGAGGTGTGTGATGGGTGGTTGATATTTAATCTTGTGATTGCATGTGGACTGCCAATCTTGAAACCACTAAGCATCAAGCATATTGAAAGAAAAACGGGCCCCGCCATGGCAAGGACACGCATGAAACAATCACATACCTCACATCATCTTCTAACGACCATTCTTTAATTATGTGATCTAGATAAAATTTATAAGAATGTATACCTATAAGGATAAGGTGGAACCAACATCATCATGTAGATGCAAATTTTATCCTATAGTATTCTCCAAGGACTTGACACAAGGAAAAATATGTGTTGATAAAATAATTCTGAAAACATCACAACTAAAGGACTCAACCTCATTGGGAATAAATTTGACATATCTTTTCTCAAAATACCTTCTATGTTTTGGAAGCCATAATAACCTATTACTATGCTTTTCCTTCTCATATTATCAACACAAGGAGCTAAAATAAATTGTGACACTAGTGGAGGGATTCAGGCCAAATGTCTCAATGATTTGCTCCCTTGAAATCTCTAACAATGGAGCTCCTTTCATACTCATGGTCATTCTATTATTATCATCATAACATCATTCCAAAGCCCTAACTTGGTCCACATTTACAAACACATTAGAGACAATAAATTTTCCCAAGTGAGAAGTCCAAAAATTTGATATTAGTCTATGCATTTTTCATCTTTTGTAGGTGTATTCAAATAGTGTCCACCCATGCATTAGGATGGAAACATCCCCAATCTGCTTAGCCAAATATTTCAATCTACTTGTTATCACCCTCATTACTTGATCATGTTTACCCCTCTTTTTATGAACCAGGTAGTTGTTTCATGAGGTCACCCTCCATAAACCTCTTTGTACCCTTAGTATTTACACTTGATTCACTCATTTTCTAGGGCTTAAATTTAACTAGGGTTTGTATTTTGATCTCTAAAAATTCTATGGTTTTATCTTTTCTATAGAAAATTCAAAAAAACAACCCTAAAAAACCCTAGGAATCCTTTTCTACATAATTTCCTTAATATTTTTCACAGATTTTTCACAATGACAGGTAAATGGACAACTTACCTGAGAAATAGATGAAACTGTAGTTCTTCAACGCTTGAATTTCTCCTCCTAAGAGCATTGTTCTTAAAATTTATTGAATATGATTGCAACTATGAAAAGAACTAAAACAATCTAATGTTTTATTATCCTTAGAAAAGTAATACATGTGCCTTAATTTTAGCATGATGGTTTGTGCATTTGAAACAGAACATTTGTTGACTAGCAATTCTCTTTTGAATTTAGATCATTGATATGAAGGCTTTAAAACAAGATTGATGACTGCCACATGTATCATTTACATCACATATTCCATTTGAAAAATATTTTAAGAGAATGTGATGTGAGGGACGAATGCACTAAAGCATAAGGATGACACACACCCAAATTTTTGCTTTGTTAACCTTAGTGTATTTCAGTTTTGTGTTGAAGATCTAGAGATTTGATGTATTAAATCCATGTGATGCAATGAAAAGAAGTCATTTTTTTGTACTTACATCATCCTCCCATCACCTTTTGTATTTGTGTCACTGGAAATAAAATGTGCTACAAAGGAATTTAGTGTTGCAATAGAAAGTGAGCATGTGTCCTCATTTTACAACCCATAGCTTGGCACATTTTTTGTATGCATTGAGAACTTCAAAACACACACTAAGGGATCCTTGCGATGAAATGAGGAGATGACACTTGTTCCTCTCTTATACCTTTATTTAACCATCACCTTTTCATCATGTGCTCTATCCTCAAGAATGCAATGTGAGGAAGTGAAGTGATGGAATGAAACACTACCAAGTGTCATGCTAGTAATGGCCTCTTCTCAGTTTGTTTTTTCTTTACACTAAGAAAATGAAACTATGATATATTAAAGATATGAAATGCAACCGCTTTGTGACACCTATCCCCACCATGACATAGCAATCCTATCACATTTCCTTCATGTACTACAGGAATGAAAGTGCACTACAAAGAGGGAGTGTGTTGAAATGAAGATATGCCATGTGTTGAAAGCTAGTGAGCCTCGTTGAGTGCAGTTTGAATTTGTGGTTGATATTATAAAATTTTCTCTAAATGAATATAGTGATTCAATTAGAGGATGCACATGTCTTCTCCTCATTTACCCCAACTTGGTGCATTTTCACTATGTGCTTCCTTTATAAAACTACGATGCAAAGAAGCAACATAATAAAATAACATGCCAACATGTGTCCCAACTTTACTAATAGAACCCAATATATTTTAGCTACATTCTAAGGTAATGAGAATGTGATATAATGGTTTTATGCAATACATTGAGGATAAGGCATGTGTCTCAAGAAGGCTGAGTGCATGGAACTTAAGTGATTTATTTGGGCATGCACTAAAGTTATTTTTAAAGAGACATGCCTAGGGAACAAGGGTACATGAGATCATATAAATTATTTAGAATATTGAAATGATCAAGACAACTGAGAGGGGGGGTGAATAAGTTGTAGCAATTTATACCTTCAAAACCCTCAATAGTAATTAGATCTACAATTATTCATTAAACCCTTATTCTGTTAGTTTGATTAAACATGAAATGTAAATAATAGAAACTAAAGTCACAACACCATACACATAAGAACACCAGATTTATGTGGAAAAAACAAATGAGGGAAAATACACAGTGAGGATTAGCTCATAATATAAATAATTCCAAAACCGAATACAGAGGCTCACTGCCAAAGAGGCTCACTACAAGAATAGGACACACTATCCAAAAAGGCTCACAACCAGGGCTCACTACCATAGAAAGAATACAATAAGATAGAGGAAGAATGTTACATAGAGAAACAAATCTCAATACAATAAGGATTCCACCACAATTGCTCACAAACTTTCACATTCTCGTATGAAAGATATCAGATGCCTTAAGCTCACTACCTTTGGAGCCTTAATATGAAATTTGCACTGCTCTACTCAAATTCACATCTCATTACACTTCACTCACAATAATATTCCGTTTATCTTTCTTATTACTCTTTCACCCATCCTCTTTCATCAACACCATACATATTTATATCAACGTCTTCTTTAAAAACTTTCTCCAATATTGGCTACCAGGTGTTATACATTCAAATTTGAAATAGGTTAGCACCCAAAAATTCTTGTGGTGGATAGGAATGAAAGGTGACCTACATAAATCCTTAATTAGGACCCAAATATATCCCAACACACTTCAACAGGCTTCTACAAACCTCACATGTAGTGTTAAACATAAGGTTGGCCAACACCTATGCAAAACACCTCAAACATTAAGTAAACACTTCCTTAGATCAAGCTGAAGGTTTTAGATAGTATAATTCAATTGAAATCAATCAAGAACAATCCCATGAATTACTTAAGATTCAACAACCACTTCAACCAAGTTTCACATCAACAACTACTTCAATTTAGGACAACTGATAACCCTTGTTTGCATACTGATAAATAAAACTTACATTGTGTTGCACCAAAAATTCAAACAAAAAAAGATAAAATAATTATAAACAACTTCCCAAAACCCACAACCTAAATCCAAATAGCGGAGAGATGCAGAGAAAATCTATTTCTCCAGACAACAAAAAACATCATTGAACAACTAGTTCACACGTTGGTGAAAATATCTCACACTATACAACAATCCAAAAGCCTAAATTTTGCATATAGAAACTACCAAAAACCATGAAAAATACCTCAGATCTATACAAGCATAGATTCAACATAGAAGAAATGTGGAGAACATCTCAGAGCATACACTGAATACCTACACAACATTGTTTTCTCTATTTATGATATTTTCTCAAAAGTACTTGGAGACCAAGTACTAGAGACATCATTTCAGCACATTACTTCACTCTAACATAGGCACATAAGGATAGCTCCATGTACTCATGGCACTTCTTCCACATCTCAAATATACATGTACAAACATCAAACCTTCTTTATTAAAATTTTCTCAATATCCTCGACATATACAGTCAATAACTAGTTTCCTCTGCACATAGTTGACATCAATGACAACACGAACTAGTTGGCATCAATGAAAACACTTTATACATTCAACAATATCCCCCTTTTTCATTGATGGCAACACATGATGTGAAAAACCATCAAAGACAACACAATAGTTTTGAACAACTTTTCTGCAACTTTTCTAAATGAATAAGATTTTTCACATGATACTTTTTCTCCCCCTTTGACATCAATGGAAAAGGAAAAAGATTTTTTTCTTTGTTCTCTCCTTTTGACATTGAAAAAAGATCTATACCAACACTGAATACTCCCCCTTAGGAGTACACCCATTCATCTGCATAATGACAACACATGTCACTACCTACTCCCCTTGAGAGGTAGCTACCAAACATCAATCCAAAAAGAAGATAGATCCATAGATCCATTAGACTTATGTATCTCCATTTGCATCTAGTTCAAGAAAGGAGGGGCTATAACCCCCAACTTCTCTCAGAGATACTCAAAGTATATTTAGGAAGAGCCCTAGTAAATATGTTATTAATTTTATCCTTTGTAGGTACATATTCAAGATTTACTTCATTCTCCATAACCTTCTCTCTCAAAAACTGATACTTGATTGATATGTTCTTTGTCCTTGAGTACATCACTAGGTTCTTTGAAATATTAATTACATTTGTGTTATCACAAAAAGTAGAGATGGGATCATCATACATGACTATGATATCCTTCAATGTCTATCTCATCCATAAAACTTATGTGCAACAAGATGTTGCAGCAATATACTAAGCTTCTACAGTGGATAAGGAAACTAAATCTTGCTTTTTACTTAACCATGACACCAATCTACATCCAAGAAATAATGCACCACCACTTGTACTTCTTATATCATCAACACACCCTACCCAATCTGCATTGGTATAAGCACTTAGTGTAAATTCATTATCCCTATGATACCATAAGCCAAGATCTAGAGTGCCTTTTAAATATTTGAATATCCTCTTGACAACTAAAACATGTGTTTCTTTAGGATCCTCTTGAAATCTAGCCACAAGATGAATTGCATGCATGATATCTGGTCTGGTAGCTAGATATAATAGTCCACCAATCATGGATAAGTAATTGCTCTAATTAACCTTAGGTGAATCATCATATTTACTCAATTTGTATCAAGTTACCATAGGAGTGCATACCGGTTTGGAACCATCCATCCCAAACTTCTTCAACATTTCTTTTGCATACTTGGATT
>VDFB02151065.1:0-23985 GCA_007258455.2 Sequoia sempervirens
AACTGTGACATCATCTTTGTTGCAAGTATGATTGAGTATGGTGGTGTTGTAATTAATGTTATTGATGTCAACACAGTATAGGTTGTTGCAGAGAAAGGAAACAAGTGATTGTAGGTTGTGCATGTATAGTTGAGATACTATTGAGATGTTGTGAGTACATGGAGCTATCTTTATGGTGTTGTAGGTGTGCTAATATGATGAGTTACCAGGTGCTTTTGAGAAATAGTAAAGATAGAATTGTGTGTGTGTTTAGAATGTGCTCTAGTTTGTGCTCTACATTTCTTCTATGTTGATTCTATGCTTGTGTAGATCTAAAGTGTTGTTTATGGGCATCATTGGGTGATATATCCTAGATTATAACTTCTAGTTTGATGGAGAGTGTTCAAAATTTGTGTTCACTGATGTGTGAACTGATTTGGTAGAGTTGTTTGTTTGTGGAATGGGATAAATATATCCGCTCCCCAGTCCTCCACTAGTTTGTTTCAGGTCTTGTGGATCTATAAGATGGTTTGTAATGGTGTTATCTATGTTTTGAAAGTCATTCATGGTTTGGTGCTCTAAAAGACTAGTTTCAGAGTTATTGTGTGTGTCTGTATAGTCTAGATGGACTGATGGAAAGAGTTTTGTGTATGAAGGTTGTTGCATTTGTTGTGAATGAATCTAAAGGAATTTGAGATGTGTTCTAGTGTATGGTGAAGCATGTTATGTGATCTGCATGCTATCTTGTTGCAAAAATGTGTACTTCAAAGTTCATTTGTGTTTTCATTAGGTTTGGTCAACCTGGTGTCTACACATCATGCAAATGATAAGTATCAATTAAGGAAGTATGTGATTGATCTAAGATGTTGGTTTGTTATGCTCTCACTGTCTTCCACCGCGGGAATGTTGAGTTTCCAACCTAATTTGAATTTTTAATATGAAGTGTATGTAGCTAACCTCGGAGAAAGTTTCTAAAGAAGTGTGAGAAGCAAGAGTGTGAAAAAGTAAATTGAGGCAGCAATACTTTAATGTGTTAGATTCCTAAAAGCAGTGAGCTGATGGTGTTTGCAATCTTTTGATCAAGGCTATGGATGTGTGTATTTTGTTGTGGTGGATTTTCTGTTATCTTTTTGTATTTGTAGGTAGTGAGCCTCTTTGTAATCACTTTTGTAATTACTCTATATTTTGAGTTAATCCTCACTGTGGTTTTTCCCTTATTGTTTTTTCCATGTAAATCTAGTGTTTCTTGTGTTGATATTGCTTTTTGTTATTTTCACTTCATGCTCATACTTAATAACAGATTAAAGTGAATGTTGAGTTAATGATTGTTTGAGATTTGTGGATGTGATTGGTGACAACTAATTCACCCCCCTCTCAGTTGTCTTGTTCCTTTCAACAATTAGTATCAAAGCTTTGGTCCTTAAAGAAGAGTTTAACCACTTGAGGTATATTTGATGACACACAAATCATCAATCCCAATGTTTGATGGATCTAACTACAGTGACTGGAAAGTGCAGATGAGAAGTTACTTGATCTCTCTTGGTTACAATACTTGGAAAGTTGTTGAGACAAAATATGTTGCACCAGCAAGTGGTCCTTCTCTTGTAGATGAGATTTCTACCTATGAGGAAAATGAAAAAGCAAGGTATGCAATATATAGTGCTTTATCTAAGACTGAGAGGACAAAATTTATTTCTCTGGGCACTTCTTATGAAGTTTGGAAAAAGTTGGAAGATATCTATGAAGGAAATGATAGAGTCAAATTGTCAAAGAAGTTAACAGCTAAGTGTAGATATGAGAACTTGAAAATAGAAGAAGGTGAAGATATTGTAAGCTATTTTTAGAGGGTTGATATTGCAGTAAATGAAGTTAAAAATCAAGGTGGTACTCTGATAGATGAAGATGTAATGGAGAAGATTTTGATGACCCTATCAGAGAGTTATAGTGGTAAAGTCTCAGCCATTGATGAAGTGTATGATCCTAAGAAGCTCACTAAAGAATAGCTATTTGGCACCTTGACCACATTTGAAATGAGGAAATTTGGAAAAGAAACAACCTTCAAATCCACTAAGACAGAAGATGATCCAGATAGTGAAGATTCAGAGGAGTTGGAAGCATAATTTACAAGGAAATTGAAGAAAGGTATCGTACAAAGGTATGTTACCTTTTAAATGTTTCAGTTGTGGAAATATTGGTCACTATGCTTCAAGATGTCCAAATAGAGCTATAAACAAGAAGATAAGAGACAATAAAAACAAAAAGGATAAGAAGTTCAAGAGATTGTACTATGTTAGAGAAGATGCTGAAATTTTTCATGATGAATCTAATTTTGAGGGTGATAATGATGAATGCTTGTTTCTAGCCTTAGAGAATAAATCAGTATCTACTAACCATGGAAGATGTGCAAGGGAAAGTGGTCTGGAGAACAAAAAGGATGAGATGGACAGTACTCTGGTTACTACCTTTCATGCTAGACAAGATGAAGACTATTGGGTGATTGACGATGGCTTATCAAATCACATGACCAGAGACAAAAGTAAGTTTACTAAACTTTAAAAGTATGATGGAGGATTAGTCATGTTTGGAGATGATTCTAGTGCAAAGATTGTTGGAAAAGGAAAAATTAGTTTTGATGGAAAACACAATACTAATGATGTATATTATGTTAAGGTTTTAAGGAATAATATTTTGAGTGTTTGAAAAATGTGTAAGGATTTAAGCTTGTGTTTAGGATAATACTTTTGAGATCATAAAAGGGTCTAAAACTATTGTTTTGTAGGAGAAGAACATGTGGAAACATTTATCAACGTAAAGTGTTGATGGTCAATGCCTTGTATCTCAAGTTAATGAAAGTTGGATATGGTACTGAAGGATGGGACATGTAAACTTTGACAATATGATTAGGATTAGTTCAAGAGAAGTTGTTTGGGATCTGCTTAAAATCACAAATCCTACCAATATTGTTTGTATAATTTTTCAATTGGGAAAACAAACAAGATAAAACTTTAAAGGAAAAGAGCAATCAACTACCAGAATGCTGAAATTGATTCATACAAACCTCTGTGGTCTCACAAGAACAAGAAGTCTTAATGGTGATAGGTATTTCATGCTCCTTATTGATAATTTTTCTAGAATGACATGGGTTACTTTTCTTAGGGAGAAAGCTCAAGCTCTGGATAGATTCAAAGTGTCCAAGGCTAGGCTAGAGAATGAAGTGAACCTAAGAATCAAGTGTTTAAGGTCTGGTAGAGGTGGATAATTCAATTCCAATGAGTTTAATACATTTTGTGAAGAGCATGGTATAAAAATACATTTTTCTGCTCCTAGAACTCCTCAACAGAATGGAGTTGTTGAGAGGAAGAATCAAATTGTTCAAGAGGCTGCAAGAACTATGATGAAAGAGGAAAATGTACCTGATGTATACTAGAGAGAAGCAATCCACGCTGTTGTTTATATTCTTAACGGAGTTCAGATTAGAGGTAAAAACACAAAGACCCCTTATGAACTATGGATAGGAATTATTCCTACTGTTAAGTAATTTAAGGTGTTTGGAAGAAAATGTTATATTAAAAGAGATGATGAGAACCTTGAAAAGTTTGATGCTAGATGTGATGAAGGTATTTTCCTTGGATATTCAACTAGTAGCAAAGCTTATAGATGCTTCAACAAAAGATTGAGAAAAATTGTTGAGAGTGCAAATGTAAAAGTTGATGAAGATATGCATAGACCAGTTGAAATAAGTGAAGTTGAACCAAATGAACCTATCTGTAGAAAAGTACAAGAAAATAATAAGGAGGAAGAAGAAAATATTGAAGAAGAAGAAGAAGCTTAGGAACCTTCTCCTGAGACCCAAAAATATGTACAAAAAAATCATCCTGAAGAACAGATAATTGGAGATAAAAGTGAAGGTGTAAAGACAAGAAGCAAAGTGGTGGCAGGTGAGCTAAATCTATGTTTGCTTTCCAAGATAGAACATAAATTAGTGTGTGAAGCATGCAAAGATGAGAATTGGGTTAGAGAAATGAAAGAGGAGTTGCAACAGATAGAGAAGAATCAAAAATGGGAATTGGTTCCTAGACCTGTAAACAAGAACATAATTGGTACAAAGTGGGTGTTCAAAAATAAGTTGAATGAGAATGGTGAAGTTGTAAGAAACAAAGCAAGACTTGTGTGCAAAGGTTATTCACAAGTTGAAGGAATAGACTTTGAGGAGACATTTTCCCTGGTAGCAAGAATGGAAGCTATTTGGATGTTCTTTCCATTCTCTACACACAAAGATTTCAAGGTATATTAGATGGATGTTAAGTCTACATTCTTGAATGGAGAATTGGAAGAAGAGGTGTACATGGGATAACCGGAGGGATTTCAGTTATCAGATAAACCAGACATGGTCTATAAGTTGAAAGAGGCATTACATGGAATTAAAAAGGCTCCCAAAGCATGGTATGCAAGGTTGGACAAATATTTGACACAACAAAGACTCTACAAACTACAATCTCTATTTCAAAGTTGAAGGAAAGAGAATGTTGATAGTAGTTGTGTATGTTGATGATATTATCTTCAGAGGAAATGAGGGTATGTGCAAGAGATTTGCAGAGGAGATGCAAAAAGAGTTTGAAATTTCTATGATTGGTGAGTTGAATTTCTTTCTTTGACTTCAAGTGAATCAAACTAATAAAGGAATATTCATTTCACAATCAAAGTATGTCAAAGAGTTGTTGAATAAGTTTGGAATGAATGACTACAAACTGATCTGTACCCCTATGGTGATTAGATACAAATTGAGTAAAGATGATGAATCTCCTAAAGTTGATCAGAGCATGTATAGATCTATGATTGGTGGAATACTATATCTTACTGTTACTAGACCAGATATCATGCATGCAGTATGTTTGGTTGCCAAATTTCAAGTAGAACCTAAAGAAGCACATGTTATAGTTGTCAAGAGGATATTCAGATATCTAAAAGGTAGTCTAGATTATGGCTTGTGGTATCCTAAGGATACTAATTTCACTTTGAGTGCTTACACCGATGCAGATTGGGCTGGTTGTGTGGATGATTCAAAGAGTACAAGTGGTGGTGAATTCTTTCTTGGAGGAAGATTGGTTTCATAGCTAAGAAAGAAACAAGATTCAGTTTCTTTATCCATTGCAAAAGCTTAGTACATTGCTGTAGTATCTTGCTGCACATAGGTATTATGGATGAAGAAAACATTAAAGGATATAGGAGTGATGTGTGATTAGCATATCCCTATCTTCTGTGATAATACAAGTGCAATAAATATTTCAAAGAATTCGGTAATGCATTCAAGGAAAAATCATATATCTATTAGATATCATTTCTTGAGAGAAAAGGTATTGGAGAATGAAGTCAGGTTGGAATATATGCCTATAAAGGATCAAATTGCAGATATATTTACTAAGGCTCTTTCAAAGGATACTTTTGAGTATCTCTGGGAGAAGTTGGGGGTTACTACCCCTCCTTTGAACTAGATGCACATGGAGGTGCATCAGTCTAATGGATCTACATGTTCTTCATTTGTCTAGACTGATGACTAAGTCTACTCCTCAAGGGGAGTAGGAAGTATCATTGTTGCAGTATGAGATGTGGGTGCATTCCTAAGGGGGAGTTATCAAACTCTTTCTTCTTTTCCATTGATTTCAAAAGGGGAGAGAGATTCATGTGAAAAAGAAGAAGTTGAAAGGAGGAGAGAAAGGGAGAGAATATTAAGAGTGCAAGAATGTTGTATAAGTTGTCTAATCTAGAAAATAAAGGAGAGTGTGTATTGTGTCTTTGGTGGTTTTTAACGTCATGTGTTGCCATCAATGAAAAAGGGGGAGATTGGTATGAGTGAGTATGGTGGTGTTGTCATTAATGTTGTCATTGGTGTCAAAATAATATAGGTTGTTGCAGAGAAAGAAAACAAGTGATTACAGGTTGTGCATGTATAGTTGAGATACTATTGAGATGTTGTAAGTACATGGAGCTATCTTTATGGTGTTGTAGGTGTGCTGATATGATGAGTTACCAAGTGCTTTTGAGAAATAGTGAAGATAGAATTGTGTGTGTGTTTAGAATGTGCTCCGATTTGTACTACACATTTCTTTTGTGTTGATCTTATGCTTGTGTGGATTTGAAGTGTTGTTTATGGGAATCATTGGGTGATATATCCTAGATTAGAGCTTCTGGTTTGATGGAGAGTGAAAATTGTGTTCACCGGTGTGTGAACTAGTTTGGTAGAGTTGTTTGTCTATGGAGTAGGAGAAATGTATTTGATTCACAATCCTCCACTAGTTTTTTCCAGGTCTTGTGGATCTAGAAGAAGGTTTGTAATGGTGTTATCTATTTTTTGTCAAAGGCGTTCATGGTTTGGTGCTCCAGAAGACTAGTTTTAGAGTTAATGTGTGTGTCTGTGTGGTCTGGATGGACTGATGGAAAGTGTTATGTGTATGAAGGTTGTTGCATTTTTTGCAAATGAATCTGAAGGAATTTGAGATGTGTTCCAGTGTATGGTGAAGTGTGTTATGTGGTCCACATACTATCTTCTTGTTATGGAAATGTGTACTTCAAAGTTCATTTATGTTTTCATTAGGTCTGGCCGACCTGGCATCTACACGTCATGTGAAGGATAAGTATCAATTAAGGAAGTGTGTGATTGATCTAAGATGTTGTTTTGGGTCTTGGTTAAGTGTTGGTTTGGTTTTCTCTCATTCTCTTCCACCACGAGAATCTTGAGTTGCCAACCTAGTTTGAATTTGTAATATGAAGTGTATGTAGCCAAATTTGGAGAAAGTTTATATAGTTGAAGATGGTATAAATACAAGTCGAGATGTTATGGATTGGATGTATCAAGTATGCCACAAGTGTGAGAAGTAAGAGTGTTCAAAAGTGAATTGAGGCAACAATACTTTAACATGTTAGACTCCTAAAAGCAGTGAGTTGATGGTGTCTACAATATTTTGATCAAGGTTGTGGATGTGTGTAATTTGTTGTGGTGGATTTTCTAGTATCTTTTGTATCTGTAGGTAGTGAGCCTCCTTGTTGGATAGTGAGTCCTATCTATAGGCAATGAGCCTTGTATCTTGGGAAATGAGCCCTTTGGCAATGAGCCTCTTTGTAATCAATTTTTCAATTACTCTAGATTGTGAGTTAATCCTCACCATGGTTTTTCCCTTATTGGGTTTTCCACATAAATCTGGTGTTTCTTGTGTTGATATTGCTTTATGTTATTTCCACTTCATGCTCATACTTAATAACAGATTAAAGTGAATGTGGAGTTAATGATTGTTTGAGATTTGTGGATGTGATTGGTGACAACCGATTCACCCCCCCTCTCAGTTGTCTTGCACCTTTCAACAATATTTACTTAAGAAACTAGATATTGATCCACTGCCATATTGAATCTCATAAGATTCTCCTTCACAAACAAAAAATGATATATATTAATTTTTTACCAACTTCCTTAATATCCCCATGTAAGTAGACTAAAGTAAGTGAGGTTGAGGGTTTGAAGTAGAGTACCATCTTCTTGGTATGTGCTTGACTTTGATGACTTGTATCTTGAATGAAAATAGCAAGCTAGCTACACTTTAAAATCATTGTTAATCATTGTTACAAAAATAACCACAAAATCCTCTTTAATTAAAATAATCCTTCTAGATATTTCAGTTAATAAGAGAGCTAATTTCACCATCCAAACATCCATCAATCTATTTAATATATATAATTTCCCAGAATTCAAAATTTGAATGCAATGAAACTAACCATAAATAGCAAAGATTTGACACCAAAATGTAGTACAAAATGAATTGTTTGACATAATTCCTCAAAGATATGTCATGTCATGGAATGAAATGATATGATTGCAGAATGTACACAACATGGATTTTGCAAGGAATCTCTGAAAACCTTTGAATTAATGAAGCACTCTGGAACACTGACATTGTAAGCTTTTCTTATGTTCTAAATGCATGTTGTCATGCATGTTTAGTAGATTATGGATGCACATACTTCACACATTAGTAACCCTTATTGTATTACATATATAGTTGATCATTAGGTGTGCATGGTTTACCATTGTTCCCATGCTGGCTATCTTGAGGACACCCTAAACATTTTTACTGAGATGCCAATTAAAAATTTGGTTCCTATGGATCATATATGAATATAGGCTAAGTATTCCAACAACACTGATCTTTTAGTTGGTTCCTAAAAATGTTGCAACTTATGTTCTTCTCTAAAACATTTGTGCAGAAGCAAGCAGGTGTGGTGAGGTTCAAATAGTAAGGAAATTGATGAAAGATAGAGGAATTAAAAAGATACATGCATGTAGTTGGATTGAAGGGCATAAAATGGTACATGCTTTTTTGTGTAGGATACATATCACATCCACAAACATGGGAGATCTATGCAAAATTGGAGAAATTGGCTTGGCAAATGAAGGAAACAAGGTATTTCCATATTCAAGACTTTTACTCAATAATGTGGAATAGAAGAAAAAAAAATAATTTATCTGCCACCATAGTGAAAAGTTATCAATTGCATTTGGTTTGTTAAACATGTCCCCTGGTACAACTATTAGATTTGTTAAGAACCTTCGAGTATGGTTTTATTTTCACACTGCATCTAAATTTATCTCCAAGATTGTTGCAAGAGAAATTGTTTTGAGAGATGTGAACCATTCCCATTATTTTAAACAGGGACAATGTTCTTGTGGAAAATATTGGTGATGCTAAATGAAACAATATGAAAAATAGGCTTACACTATAATAATGTGCACTTCATCAGATATCTGGTAATAACGAAGGGACATCCATCAAAGCATAACAATAGGGATTTTTTTGTCATATGTTGTAGTTACAAGTGCCCTGCTAGACATACATGAAAATGTGGAAGCAATATAAACAAGGAAAGCAAACTATTTCAAAAGAATGCCTCAAAGAAATGTGATATTTCTTTTTATAGTTTAACTGTGATATCTCACTATTTTAACATGATCCTTGCAGTGATGTGGGATGTTACTGCTACACCGCACCATTATTTCTTTTCCCCTTGTGATAATGCTGGATGTTACCGCTACACCACATCATTATTGCTTGGACTTCACAACAATGCAGGATGTTACCGTTACACCATAATGCTATTACTTGGCCTTCACGATAATGCAGGATGTTACCACTACACCACACCTCTTCATGGTTCTTGCGGGGATGCAAGAGAAGTATTTGAGTTACCACCATCCCTCACATTTATTGCTCGACCTTCACAGTAATGTGGGATGTTACCGCTACACAACACCATGTCTTCTCAGCTCTTATGGTATGGCGGTATTATGAAATCTGTCACAATAGTCTTATGAAAATTTTCACAACCATCTCCTACCTTGACACAACATTCTTATGAAACTTGTCAATATTTATGGGCACCTTTTAAATTACATTCAAATCTACAAGGAAACTATCCTATAGGGATGATCGTCCCAAGAAACATGGAAATGGTTACACCAATAAATAGTTAACTAGAAACCATGAATTTTCAATGCATAATGGAGAATATATATTGAGTTAAGTCATAAGCAAACATCCTTGGAGAATTTTCATCAAAAATATGACAATCTAGGAGTTAGTAGTAGAAAATAATATACCCTCAAGGACCAAATAGTCATAATAGACCTAGTGATAGCTTTTAGAGTCATAAGAATAAATTCATAAGAGAATAGATACAAGAGAATGAAAATACACTAAGATGGAAGGGAAGTTGGTAGAGTTGAAGAATCAAACCTGTAGTGAGAAGGTAGGGAGAACAAAGTAATTTACAGTCAAAAGAATCATGGCAGTTTCTTAGGTGACTATATTTGGGCAAGGAGAGAACTTAGTGACAACATTTCCATCAAAACAATAAGGATACTCAAAACCCTACCAAACCCTAGGGCCTTTTTCATCACCTTGTAGAGATCTCAAACATGCAGGAAAATATTTCACAGAGACTAAAATCATCTCTCTTTTTGATGATCACAAAAAGTAACAAAAAATTAGATTTACAAGTGATGAAAAGAAGTACATGGAAAGTATATTATGCTGATTTTTTTATTTTTTTTTAAATCTTAACCATTAACTATCCAATACAATCTAACAAAATACAAATATACAATGAAATAGTATGATTAATAAAATGATAATTTTAATTTTTATCTTAAGGTAGATTTTTTTTTTGTGCAAGTGAAAAATACTACTCTTAGATTATTCTGAACAAATAACATTTTCATTTACATCATTTTCAAGCAACTATTTTTTAGATTCATCCAACTGTACAAAAATTAAATCAAATCTGCAATGATCTCAAAGATCTGAAGGTTTAAAAATATGATATTTTTAGATCTATTCTTGGGTGTATTCTGCAAACTTCATCATAGAAGGATGGGTCATCACCTCATTTAGACCTGGATGTGGAACTTCCTTTGCTGTTTCCATAGAATCCAAAATAGGCCTAACAAATGCTGGAAGAAATAACCCTGTAAACACGCAAAAGGAAAAAGCTAAATCAGTAGTAATTTACTAATTTTCATTCAACTTCTCTTGTAATCATTTTAAGTACCTGATTCTATTGTACTTTAAAGATTTATAATATGAAGTTTAGCTATTCAAATAGCTTAAATAATTTTAAGTTATAAAACTGATAAATAGGCTTTAGCAATTCAAAAAAAAAATCCACTTCTAAAATTTTAAATATCTTTACTGTATCTATTTACTGTTGTTAGAGAGTTGCAAACTGTGAATTTTCCTCTATCCTATAGGACTGAGAAAGGAAGAACACTGTCAAACAGTGATTGAATCATAACAAACAGTCCAAAAAATGAGGGTTGTCAAATGGTAACAAATATATGTCCTCTAAGTCATTTTGCACATGGTGATTGAGAACATAATAAGAAGTAAAAGAGCACTGGATCATTGCACTGCCAAAATGGTCATGAGTTATCAATGAACTTCACTATTTTTTATCACAAAACATAGTGAGTAAGAAGTAAAAGAGCATTGGATCATAGCACTACAAAATGGTCATGAGTTATGCAATGAACTTCACTATTCTTTTGATCACAAAGAAAGATTGAGATAGATAATAATCAACATATTGATGTGCACAGAGAATGTTCATAGAGTGCAAACTTCCTTACAAAGCAATTACACATCAGAGTTTGAAGTGAATTGCACTTGCTATTTTATGCTAATATGGATATGTTCTAGCAATATTGTAGCATAACAAATAGGATAAATAGTTGTTCATATACCATTGTTTCTAATTCAAAATTGCTATACCTTATTCTAGGAGAAAATCATAGGAGGAGTCTATACATAAGACAACATTGTTTCAAATTCAAAATTGTTGGCTCTTTCACAATTATTTGCTTCATTTATTTGATCTAAGACAACTTTCTATGTAGAAGATGCTCTCAAAATCATAGTAAAATCCTTTATTCTGGGATGACTGTTTAAAATCTTTCCCATGATAACAATGAACAAAAGCATGATCATTAACTTTAGCGAACTTTGCAAGAGTTTCACCAAATTCTACTTTTCCACTCTCTTTTCAACATGAATTTTATTCCCAAATTCATCCATAGAACTTCCTTGGCCTGTGATTTATGAATTTATCTTTAGAATAAAATGAACTTCCTTTGTAATGGAATCTTCAGAAATTCCACAGTTAGGTTCTACTTCCAACCGAAAACACCCAAAAGTGTTTCACACTAGCTTAAGGTACTCTCCAACTTGGTTACGACACCAATAGCAATCCAATTTTTCCTAAACCGTCCATACCCAAATGTTGCATCACAATCTATTCTTCCTACACATAAAAATGCCACATATTAACCCCTTCTAAATAAAACATTTAATCATCTTAAAACCATAATTAATAAATTATTTTAGTTTCAGAAAGAATCTGATGTCATTTACTATCAAAACAAAAAAGTTGTATAAATCACAAAAATCATGAAGCGTCCATCCAAAGACAAAATAAGCAATGTAAGGATTTGGGCAATATAAGTCCAAAGAGGGTTATCTTTGTAGCGGTAATGGAATCATCATGAAACTGGCGAGGAACAAGTGCTTGTGATTGCGAATTATGTGATCCATAGCTCTATTGGTCATGTGGCATGGTTGTGCTATAACAAATACAGGATGCATTCATGTATGACCCAAGTTTAATGTGGCTATGTTGTGATAGAAATGGAGGCACTCATATAATGTAGTTAATTCAGGTTGTATAATGTAGGTGTCAATCATCATTGGGTGCATTCAGGTTGTCTCAAGTTTAACAGGTTAGGATGTAATTATAGCATGATCGAAGAGTGATTACCTCTTGCTACAATAAAGAGCCTATAACTCTGGTTGATATGCAGAGTGGTTGTGCTATATCAATTATGTAGTGCATTCAAGCACAACCCATGTTTAATGGGCTATTCTAGAGAGTGATCAATATTTTCTAAACCTTATGAATGTTACTTAAAAGTGTATAGCTTAAACTAAAAACCAAGTTTGTTACATAGTTGAATGAAATATTGGGTTACCACAAACTATAATAATGTGATCTACTAATAACCATTATGGAAAGTATTAAAGCAAGACCCATGCTATAGAGGATACATTTCCTTGATCAAGTTGATATACCTTAATGATCAAACACAAACTTCCCATACACTCTAGGATAAAATCCAAGATCATACCACAACCCTGTCAAGATAGCTAATTTTTTGACCCAAGATTTAATGTTTTTTTTTAATACCAACAGAAGCATTGGTAAGAGCATGACTAGGGTACAGGCCTAAGGCCTCCATAGAAACATAAACAATAACTCTAGAAAATTAGTGAGCTTGCAATGCTAGAAAGATTAAAGACATTATAGCCAATAACCAAGATCTTGCAATCTAAAAGTTGTAGCCAATAACAAGCACAATGTTGGCTCATTGACATTTAGAATTCAGTCTATGGTAGGAAGAGATAGTATTCCTTGAGGGTGTGATGGTAAAAAGGAGTTGGCGGTGACAAGATAGTAGCTCTCAAACCTTGTATAGTAAAGTGGAGATTTTAGCAGTGAGTTTTCTTACCTCCTTACTTTGACCTTAAGGGTTTTTCAAATGCTTTTGGAAATGTTAGACAAGGAAAATGCAATTAGGGAATGACTTTCCAAATGAAGCAATAGTGGTAATCACAGGTTCAATGTTTCTTCTTAGCCATTGTATAATGGAGGTATTGGATTGCATGTTTGAGCAGTGTTTTGAGACTCATCAAAGATGGGAGAATAGTGAATAATACCTTGTGGACTGTGAAGTAGTCACAATAAGGTTGAAGGATCTTAAGACCCATAATACCATGAAACAATGAGTCCCTTGTAGTAAGTAAGTAGGCAGTCTATAGGGCATAGTTTGATTTTATAGAAGGATGCTCATGAAAGGAATCTTCAAGTGATAGTGAGTGATCTGTTTGAGATTGCAGCCGAGAGTGCAATATCCAGTCTTAAAGGAAGTTAGCAAAATAGAAAATGTGCAATAAAATCAAATCATACACAACAAACAATTTACAATGTTATCTTGCATAATGCCTTGAGTTTGAAGACAAAAATCTCATTGTATCTTGATGAAAGTGGTGACCTTAATGGTCAATCACTGGCAACCATGATTTTAAAACATGCTATTGTGCTTATGGAGGCAACATTTTAAGCAAGGCAGTGAGTGGTGGTTTGGAACAATGGTAGGTATGAAGGACTTTCTTTATATGCATACTATGCAGTCTAGCTAAAGACAACGTTCTTAGAAGAGATTAAAGGTGGATTATGGAACTCAAGGGTTACCATGATAAGGATTAAAGCAAAGACTAAGATCTATTTAAAACCCATGGTCATGAAGATATTAAAGATGTCACATGCAAAACCCTAGCAGCTAGAGTAATGAATACAATGCCAAAGAGGATAGTGTGTTGGGGCAGATTTAGGAGATCTCCACATTATCTAATCACAGGAAAATACATAATTTATTTATTTTTTAAAATTAAAATAAATCATTCTAAACCCTATATATGATACATTAATACTTCAAAAGCATCTGAAGGAATTTGAGATTATGCAAATATATTTCAATTAAATACCTAGATTACAAATAGTGTCACGAACAATGTAGCCCTTGTTGAGCAAAGCATGAATGAGATAAGAAACAATGAATCCTATGCCTCTTGTCACACACATCTCCTTATTGTTCTTTATCATTCTTTACTGAAACACTTCTCCATTTTAGCAGGCTATGCCTGAAAATAATGTTTTGATGAAGGTTTTAGAGTATGTTTATTAAAATGAAAACTCCATTATGGTGGGCTACGCCTGAAAATAAAATTTGAACAAAATTTTTAGGGTATGTTTATTAAAGTTTTAGAGTATTTTGGCAGGCTATATTCTTGTTTCCTTAAATTATTTATTGAAATAGATTGTGACTAAATAAATGACTAACGATTTAGTCATTTTTATTTGTGTAACTAAATAATTTTTATTCAATGACCAAATTGGTCATTTATTTACTCATTTATAGCTGAGTTGCAAAAAATGAGTAGAATTTAGTCATTTTTAGTTGAACATGTGACTACATTTTTTAGTCACCTAGTCATTTATTTGCAAATTCTACTAGTATCTCATGTCTATATAATCCCAAGCAAAAGCTTTAGACCTATTTACCAAAACATCCAACAATTTGTGCTCTTCTAGCTCTATCAACTAGCTATTGATATTCAAAGTTTTTCTTGGTAATAACATGATGGTTTTGACCCATGGATGGTTGGAGGTGATAGTATAAACTTCTCTAGTCAAAGTGTTGAGAGGATAGCTAGGTGGTATGGTTCTATGAAGTCTGGCAATATCTTCAAAGAAGTCCATTTTGTCATGACCCTCTTTTTGTTAAAACTTTAGACATATTATAATTTTGTGTGGTAATATTATGTAAGTGTTTTTTATATAATTAATTTATGTGTGAAGAAGGTAGAGATTAAATAAAGAAAGACATAAATAAATAAATAAATAAATAAATAAAACAAAAAAATAAAATAAAAATAAAAAAATTATTAAATACACACTCCTAAAAAGGAACAAATAAAAGTTAACAATATTAATAAATAAGTGTTAGAGAAAAATAAAAATAATAAAATAATAAAATAAAATAAAATGATGAATAAAATAATTGTGAATAAAAAGCTAATTCATTAAGTGACAAGTGTACCCATCCTATCTAAGCATTATTAATTGACACAATCTATCATTATACTTAATTAATAAAATTATCCATTTTACTAAGTCACATTAATTTAATATAATACATCATTTAATCTAATTAATTAGGATTAGGGAGATGTCACTATCCTTCATAATCCATTAATTAGTTAATCTTAAATTAATTGATTAATTAATCTTCATTATATTTTTTTCAAATTTAAAAATTTATTCTAATCTCACTCACATGTAACTTGTATGCACAAGTCACTATCACCTTACAACTCACCCCCACTCACCCTTGTGTGGGAGTTACACCATGCATGTGACATTTCCTCTTTTAACCATTTGACTTCCCCATGTGTGCTCACACATGTGTGAGCACACATGGTCAAACCACCCTCCATTACATGTCATAGACATGTCATTATCAAGCCACCCTCTCTTTTATATGTCATAGACATGTCAACATCCCATCTACCCAAGGTGTGCTCACAAACCAAAATTTGTATTTTAAAATTAGAATTCTCTTTTATATAGTTATTTGGGCTTGTTCTATTGACTTTAGGGTAAAAATGAACCTCCAGGGTAAGTACCTATGGGGTGGAAGCTTATTGAAAACATAATATGGTCTTTTGGGCAAAGTATGAACCCCTAAAAGGTCACTTAAAGAGAAGTGACGAATTTTATAGTCTTGGGAAAGGTGTGGAGACTTGTCATATCCATTTCTCCCAAGGTGTGCTCACACATGTGTGAGCACTCTTGGCTCCTCTCCCCATGCCATGTGGTCCTATTTTTAAAGCCTTCTTCTTGTGACACTTGTCACAAAGTGAAACTATCAATCCAAACCCCACTTTCTCAAACAATCCTAGCCATTGAATCAATCTCCAATCTTGACCCTCCATTTACCTCCTCTCAAGTCTATAAATTGAGGCCATTTCTTCTCTCATCAACAACACATGAATGGTATTTTTATGCTATCATTTTGAAGAAGGATAGGATTGAAGGAGGAAGAATCAAGTTGAAGAAGGCACAAAGAGAAGATTTGTTGCAACTCCATCAACATCAAGGTATTCTTTACTTTGATTTGCTTTTAGAATAACTAATCAAATCTAGAAAATTTGCTAGAATCAACCTATTCTTTATTTATTTTTATTTTTCCAACTAAATCTAGAATGGAACTAATCTTTCTACTATTATTATTCCTATTTTATTTTTATTTTTTAAATCAATATATTTATTCTCATTTATGTTTATTTACAAAGAAATTATTTTCCTTTAATCCGGTTAATGTTATTACAAATATAAATCAATTTTTATATAATAAAATTTATAAATAAATGAATTATTACTTAATTAGTGTTAAAATACATATGTGCTTTTGTATTCAAGTTATTTATAATATCTAATTAATATTCATTTAATTCTTAAATGAAATAAGTTTTAAAGTTAGATTGTTAATAGAATCAATTGGATAGATTAAGTAATGAAATATTTGGTCTAATTAACTATCAAAGGGTGGGTTTATTCATATATAATAATAATAATCTATAAACTTCTTAATTTTAATGAAGTTATCCTAACTTAGCAAGACAATAAATTAACTAACATCGATGGTTGATGAAGATTTAGTCCAAACTATGGTTCTATGAGATAGTATTTGATTTCCTTTGAATAAATATGGAATTGGTTACTAGCTAATGTTGAATATAATTAATGGACTTATAATATATCTCTTTTCTTCATAAATAATGATAAACTATGAGTATGGACTTAGTTATAGAAATTTTAAAATAGAGGAATGGCAACATTTATATCTTATGGCAATACTATATTTTTATGACAATAATTACAACTCTATAATAATAATTATGACCATTAAACATTAAATTATAAGCTTAAATTTACAAAATACTATCTAACTTAAGGCATTAATAACATATCTTTAATCAAATTTCTTTTTTGTTATGCCACAAACTTAGCTCTTAGATTTATTGTAAACTCTCTCTCCATGTAATAAATTTATTTTCTTGGGATTTAAGGTTTATAACACATCATAGTTATGATTTAATATATTTACAATAAGCTTAAATATCATGGTTATTCTTTAAATTAATTTTCTCCCTCAATATACAAGTAGATTCATTTTTTTTCTTAAAACAAGGTTGACTCATTTAATTACAACAAGGTCATAGTGAATAAATAATTATGTAATTATTCAAATATTATCAAGAATAAACTTATGCAAATTAATGCAAACCTTATTTAGATAGATCATAAATCTTGAGGCATTAGTAGTATAACTTATACAATTAAAAATCAAGGCTCTTATTAAGACATTGTATTGGTTTATCTATCTAAGAAATTAGTGTAATAACTTATACAATTTAAATCAAGTCTCTTTTTAGTTGGATTATTTATTTATGCAACCAAAATTAATAAACTTTTTGTCTTGAAACAATAGATTATGCCATGAAGTCTCTTTGAGTTGGAATTATTTATGCTAACTTAGATGAATATTTATCTTGAAAATATTAGTGTCATGCAATTTAAATCAAAACTACTTATTCTATGCCATAGACTATGCGAATAGATTCAAACTTTTCCTTTCTAGAAAATACTAACATTTCAAAATAATTAGATTCATACCATCTATAAATTAGATCACCCATCTTGAAGAATTTAACTTTATGTTTAAGTGTTTTTATTTCATAAATGGATTTGACTATTCAATTCATTGTTACAAAAATTTATACTTTCATAGGATGTAAGTAATACTTCTTTCTAGCAATTATACTTGAATAAATAGTTTTTTTTAGTAAGTTCATTTAATTTTACTTCCTTAGCAAGAAGGTATAAAGTTTTTATATTCCATTTGGTTTATGTGCACAAGCTACTTTTCTTATTATTTGATAATGCATTTAATTTTTTCTTAGATAGAAAACTTAAATAAGAGGAGGAAAACATAAAAACTAGCAGCGTTCAGTATTAACGGTGCCTCTGACTCACATTTACGGGTAATGTCGTCGTGCTTGAGTTACTGCACTTATAGCCTAATAAAGCTGCAACAACAGCGTTTGTGGCATCATCCCTATAAATCGTTGGGGAGTAATAAGGAACATTTTTGGAGTTAAAATCCAAGGGGTGGGAAATCCCTCTTGGATCGATAATCTAAAAAAGATAATACTATAATGGACTTACATCCGCTAGTGAAAATCATAGAAAACCCCAATAGGGTTTGGGCATGTAAATTGACTTTTTAATTCTTTTATCTTTGATGATTTGTTGTTCAATGGGAAAGGGTGACGTGACTTATAGGAATTTAGGACATAGATGAATTAGGAAACAAGCAAAAGATCACCATGAATCTTTATGCTCCCTCATGTGGGTAGCAACTGAAGAGAAACTGTCTGGGGAGATGGCCCTAGAAAGGGTCGCGTACCCACAAAACAGTTTACATCCAATAATAGATTAGAAAACATAACTACATATTATACGCCTTGATCCCGTGCTGAAATGGTGTATGTAGGCAGTCTAGGGATGGAGTTGTCCCTAGTACGCAGGCACTCGGGGTGGGGATTTAGGATTGGTTAAGGGTGTTTACCTTATTGGACTTGTTAAGATACCTTAAGATAAAGGAAGATAAATAAATATTAAAATTGAAGTTAGAGATTACTTGTTATACTCAGAAGGAATCAGGATGGTTCCAACGTTCTCAGAACTGGGCCCAGAATTACGGTGGGACTCAAACTTTGTGTGTCTACATGTACTCTGGGGCGTTGATGCAGACTACTAGTAGGGGAGTGTAGTCTTTAGAGAGTGACTCAAGACCCAAATGGTCCTAATGAGTCTAAGTCTTAGGCCAGAGCATTTTCTAACCCATGTGGTTAGATGTCTACATTATTTAGATAGATAGATCTTGGTCCCAAGTGGACATTAACCCTAGCTTCGTGGGTTAGTGCCTATCAGGATGGATGGAGAAGTGAATATTGGTGTAGTTCCCCTCCATTTAGATTGTCTTTGTAATGCATTTCAACTCGTTGTGAGGTCAGGTATTGTTGGACTTTGAGTGCATTTGATTTATTCTGGTCGATAAATGTTGTTGATCAAATTACGACATTTAAATAGGATTATAAAGTTAAAAGGTATAGTGGTTAATTAAAAGAAAATAAATAATTAAATAAATGTTTTAATATAATTAGAGGTTATGAAAGAATTTGCTGACCCAATTCCGTCATTTCATATGAGGTTGTTGAGTCATGTGTTGATTTGAATTTGTCTTGATTTTTTGGTTGTGTTTGAGTTAAATGGTTTATTTAATTTGTTATGGTGGGTGATTGTTAATTTAATTGTGTTGGAGTTAAAAGATTAAATTAAAGTTACTTTTTACTAATTATGAGTGAGTAAGAATTGAGGTTTAATTATATTTTAGTTAAAAGTTAATTGTTATAAAAGTTTGTTTTAATTAAATTTAGAATTAAATGGAAGTAATTTTAAAACAAAAGAAATTATTGTTTAAAATTAAATAAATAAATTATAATAATAATAAATAATTAAAACTGGAGAAACTGGTGGGAGTTATTCGGGGAATGAAGTTAGTTATTCTTTTTTTGAATCTTTTTACGAGAGGAGAAAGGAGGTAGAGGGGAGATTTTTCTTTTGGGGGAAAAAAATTTGTCTGGGAATTTTTGGTTTTCGGAAACGAAGTTACAGTATTGGAAAGGAGAAGGAAAGCATGGGGTTGGGTTCTTCTTCAGCCGTAGGACGCCAGGTGCCTTTCGAGATTTCTATTCTAATTTTTATGCTTTTGATTTTATTTGGCTGCACTGTTTGTTGAGTGAATCTGTGGCTGTGTTAAATTTTATGTTTGAAAATTTATGTCGGTTGAGATCTTGCAAGTTGTTCATTTAAAACTAGGGAAAAACACTGTCTAAACTTCCCTAATGCAATTTAATTTTTTTAAAAAAATAATATAGTTGACAAAGAATTGTAATAGGTAATTGAGTTTTTACCCAGGTCTGGGAAGTTCTTTTGTTAAAACAAAATATTGGTTTTGGGGACTGTGAACCAGAGTTAAATTACGTACATTTACTTATTTATTCTTATCTCCGCGGATTCACTGTTGTATATGTATATAATTTTGGCAAATGTAATTATTCCTTTTATTTTACTAGGAAGTGTTTTTAATTTGTGAGATTGGGTAGTCTTCGTTTAGAATAGAAGAGTGTTATTTTTACCCTATGGATGATAGGCTGGATTGTAATACCGTGAATTATATTGGTTAATTTTATTGTACGAAATGCTTTTATTTTGAATAAATATTTATATTTACATAGATTGATATTGGATTTGATTCGTTCTTTTGTAATTTCTAAAAGATAATGTATGGTTGCGTATTCGCGAAACTGTCCATTGTTGAACTTTGGTTAGGTCAATTTCTGGAATATTGCTCCATACGCTAGCATAGTATACACTATGTTTGATAAATTATTTCATCTCTCTCAATGTGGTGGGATTCCCGTGTTATAATAGAAAGTTTAAAGGGTTAAATATTCTTCCTAGTACCCGTCACAGCTGTAACTTGTCGATTTGCAAAGGTATAGTAAATTAAATAATCCCTCTGGACTTAGTGGCGCACTGGAACTCAAAAGGAAGTTTATAGATTTTAAATAACCTGTTTGATTCTGCTATCAATCTATCGCAGTTGCTGCACTTAAAAATAAATATTGTCAATGTACTAGCATAGTAGGGGGCTCCCCTTGATTGTGGTGAGGTTTAATTTCCAAACTGCAAACTTGAGCACGCCCTGGAAACTTGCCAGCAGTAGAGATGCGTTTTTAAAAAAAAAAGAAAAGTTGAACCATAATTCTCCTTCCCTTAAGTCACGTACTTGCGCCTCATCTTTGTTTTTTCCCTTTAGTCTTGCGGATAACATTCGGGATTTGATAATAATGCAAGTAAATGGCGATATTTCCAAATTCCAATATTCACTTTCTGTTATACCTGGCAACCTGTCACTGTTATGGTAATTAGAGTTGAAACATTGTACTGAATTAAATAGCCTCTCTGATTTCTTTGTCAACCTGTCTGAGTTATGGCGACCGAACAGAAATTTCTGTGAGTTGCGCCCATTCTGGTATGGATATTGAAAATGATGAAATAAATTCTGGTATTCATAACAGTAGAAACTTTCAATAATCATAATAATATAAAACAGAAAACATGGAAAGCGTTAAATCTGAACATACATTGCCTGCCTTCTGTTGCCAAGCTGATGTATTTTAGAGGCAGTAAAATGTTGGTATTTAGTTATGTCTTTATGGTATGTAGCTAAGGTAAGTTATGGTATTTGAATTACCAACTACATATATGAGCGACCTTTATTTATTTTGACTTTATACCTTTTAGATTACTATTCTTTTTATTATATATATATATACGCATATGGTTATATAAACAAGTATAGATACATAATTATAGGTTAAAAGATTTGAGTGAAGGTAGTCTTTTATATTTAGAATTTATGAGAATATTTCAATATATAAGTAGATTTGTATGATGAGTATTATTCAAAAGAAAATGGTTCATATTTATATAATATGTTTATAAAATATGTATAATTTCTTTAATTATTTTGTTTATGATTTTATAGTGGTGTAAAAGTAAAATATGAATCGAGTGTTAGAATGTTCTGTGAGATAGTGAATTAAGTAAAAGTGTAATTTTATTTTAGGTGATTAATTAGTTAAGTTGGTCCATAAACTAGAATGTTTAATAGGGAAAGAGTTATCTTCGACAGAATTCATAAAATAAATACAATAGAAACATATGAAAGTTATTTGTTTTAATAGGTAATAGGTAAATGAGTTGCAGGGGAGTGATTTCAATATTAAAAGCTTATAATATGAATAGGTTGGATATTTGTTGAGGGGATATATAAGTAAAGGATCTTGTTTTGAATAAATTAAGTTATTAATTGTTGAAATCTTGTTGCGTAGTTAGTCATCATTTATTAAGGATGGTGAAGTATAGAATCCTCACATTTGTTACTTTAAGAGGAAACATATGTTCTTTTAGAATATTATTAATCATTGTATCTAATTTAGACTTGAGATTTATTTTAATATAATGAAAATTAAAATATGAAGTATATATTGACCTTTTCTTATATGTTCTCTTATTTGGTAATTTAATTTTTATAGTACTAATTTCGTGATATCTTTTAATTCGTTTATATTTCTGTTAGTTTTAGAATTAAATAAATGTTATCTTAATATCTTTCTCCTCGCATGCTTTTATGTTTGGCTAATGGATAACTTGGCAAATGGGTAATGGAATCTTTCATATTATTTTTAAGACCTAGGAATCGTTATGTGAAATGAACATTTTTGTATAAACATTCATTCATGTAATTGTGTGACGTGAATATTAGTGTGATTGTTTTATATTTATAAGTTTATGAAGTAGATAGGGATATGTTGAAAATAAGAAAATTGCTTGGTTAAGATAGTTTTATTTTGGTAATTAGGAGAGTAGATGGTTGTAGAGTTGACTGTTTATTTTTGGATAGATGTAGGGATTATGTTAATTAGATGATTTTCTAAAAGATGATTATCTCCTTATTCTCTTTTTTGTAAATTCTCTATATGGATGCTTACTTGTTTCATGATTGATTTGATGATTTGAGCTAGTTGATTTGTATCAAGATGATTATGTATTTTTATTTTATTTTATTTGAGTTTTGTTTATGGATGGAGCTCTTTTGTGTCATAAAGTTGTGATTAGATTTTGGTCCTCGCGGATGGATAGAAAGTGTTTGTGTGTTTATTATTATTCATTAAGTGTATCCCCATGTTTGAGGATTGTTATGATGAATTTGTTTCAATGTATCTCTTGAGTTGTTTAGTTTCCATAGGTGATCTTGATCATTGAGTTCATATTTGATTTTGTGGTGGAGTATTTTGGATACAAATGTGATGCTTGGTTGTGATAAGTTTATGCTTCTTGTTGTATGCAATCTTCCCACTTTTATTATATTGCTGAAACATGTAATTACATTGTTGTCATGTTGGTTGATTTTTTTATCAAGGTCATTTGTTTACCAGCTGCACGGGTATCTTGTGAGGAGGAAATTGAGGTCTCCCTTGGATTCCTAGTTTTATGCTTTTACCTCTATTGTTGAAGGATTGTTTCTGGATGGTTCCGTGTTGGTGTGAATGCCTTTGGAGATTAATGTTGATTTAAGGAATCCTTTGTCATTTAAATTGTGTTGCAATGTAATTGGGAACTCGTGTTTCGTTTATGAGTTGTGGATAGTTGATCTTCTTGAATTTTTGATTTATTTTGTATCGAAGTTAAGTATGTAGTCTGGATGGAGTTGTTGATCTTATTTTGGTTTATTCACTCATTATATTTGATTTGGAAATAGTTCTTTGAGGTCTTGCAATTTATTGTTGTCAGTTCTTTGATGGGGAAACCCTAGTGTAACCTTTGAGAGTCTTCCAGGGGCTTGTTTTCTATGGTTGGTCAATGTGCTCTTTTTATGTGCCCTTGTTGTGGCAAGTGTTTTGGTTTCATGATTTTGAAAGGGTTGTACGAGATTTTTTTGAGACTTTGTGAGACTCTGATGTTGTACTTGTTAGCGATATGGGTAATGCCTCGCATGCTTCTCTGTTGTGATATAATGTTCTTCTTATGTTGTACAACCCTTGGAGTTTGGTTTTTATGTTTTGAGTGTCTAGAGTGAGAGTGGCTCTAAGTGGG
>VDFB02151067.1:0-22884 GCA_007258455.2 Sequoia sempervirens
TAGCTAAGCTGACGTCTATCAGATTTCTTTTGTCACTTGCAACAACATATGACTTAGAGATTGAACAGATGGATGTGAAGACAACATTTCTTAATGGTGACCTTGAAGAAGAAATTTATATGTCCCAGCCTTAGCACTTTGTGGAAAAACCTATCTGCAAAGTTTGAAATGAAAGATCTTGGTGCATCCAGGTATATTCTGGGAATGGAAATAACCAGGGACAGGAAGAGTAGAAATTTTTGGCTCAGTCAGAGTAAGTATATTAATACTATTTTGGAGAGATTTTGTATGACTGATAGCAAGCAGCTAGTTGTTCCAGTTTTGCATGGAACAAAGCTATTTGTTGAAGACTGTCCAAAATATCCTACTGGGATAGAGGACATGACCAGAGTGCCTTATGCTAGAGCAGTTGGCAGTTCAATGTATGCAATGGTCTGTACAAGGCCAGACATTTCCCAAGCAGTGGGAGTACTTAGTCATTTTATGGAAAATCCTGGAAGGACACATTGGGATGTTGTGAAAAGAGTTTTTAGATATCTGAAGGGAACTTCAGAATATGCTTTGTTTTACCATGGGAATTTGGTTGAATCACAAAGGACTCTCAACATTCAAGGCTATGTGGATACTGATTAGGTAGGGGACATTGACAGTAGAAGATCCAGCAGTGGATATATTTTCATGATGAATGGTGGTGCAGTTAGTTGGATGAGTAAGTGATAGGCTGTAGTCACTTTGTCCACTACAAAGGAAAAATACATGGTAGAAAAACATGCCTGCAAAGAAGCAGTCTGGTTAAAATGTTTGTGTTCTAACATTGGGTTTGATGCAGGGAAAATTACAATTTACTGTGATAGTCAGAGTGCTATTTGTTTGGTAAAAAATCCTACTTTCCATGCCAGGACTAAACATATTGATGTGCAGTATCATTTTGTACAAGATATGGTGGAGGATGGAAAGGTCTCTTTAGAAAAAGTGGATACTTTGGAAAATGTTGAAAATGCATTGATGAAACCAGTGAGCATAGACAAGTTCAGGTGGTGTGCCAGTTCGATGGGCCTTAGTGCCCATGAATTTCAGTAGTTTTGTTGTGCTCTGGAGGTGTCAGTAAGATATTCGTCAAGTGGGAGATTGTTGGAAATTGTTCCTCAAGCTTACTGAAATGAAACTCCTGAAAGAGAAAAATTGGTGAGACCCTTAGAAAGTCTTACCGACTAGCAGTTGTGTTCATAAGATCAAAGTCGCTGAGACTTTGTTTCTGTCTTGCTGACGGGTTGGTTCGTAGTGATCATCGAGGAGACTCTTGGTGACAGTTGAATATCGGGGTGACTGTCAGACACATTTTGACTATGTTAGTCCTACCGATAGCTTTATTCATATTGGACATAGGGGAGATTCTCAGACTCTTTCTGAAAGCATCATTCTCGTTGATGGTTCTCCTCTCACCGGCGGGTATATGTTTGGTATGATCTCTTTCTGATAGTGTTTCTCTCACCGACAGGATGATGCATTCGGTATGACCTCTAGGCAATAACGTTTCTCTCACTGAGTATTCTGTGATCGGTGAGAACTCTTATCGATGGATGTGGTCTCGCTGACAGGTTTGCATTCGATGTGAGCTCTTGCCGATAGTGTTTCTCTCACTGATAGGCTAGTGCATTCGGTATGACCTCTTGGCGATAGTGTTTCTCTCGTCGACTATTCTATGATCGGTGTGAACTCTTGTTGATAGAGGATATATTGTTGATGGATTTCTGTTCACTGTGAACTCTCTGCGATAGAAGAACTCTTGTTGATAGATCTGCATGAGATGGACATCGGTGTGAAGTCTTAGCGATAGTGATGATCTTGCCGATAGTTCTACAATGGACATTAGTGAGAAGTCTTGGAAATGGAGTGAGTCTGGTCGATGCTTTTGCACTCGATATGACTCTTGCCGATAAGGATAGTCAGGCATTCTGGCATCGAGGAGACACGATCTAGTGTCTCATTGACATGCGATTCAGTTTGAACTTTTTTGACCGAACGATTGTCCTACATGGTGTGTTCTGAAACAATGAGAGAAGTAGAATGTGAACCATTGACAGTTGAACTATTGCGACTGTTCCTGTGTGGAAGATGAATAGATTGTAAGTTAAATGATTACACTATGTAATGGTTGATAATGGTGAACAGTTTGATGGCATAGAGTTGCTCGATGGAACACAAATTGATTTGAGTGAATTCATTGTATGTTTTCTGAGAGCTATTCTGTACAAGATTGATCAGTGAATGTTGCTGCTGTAAATTGACATAAGAAAGTGAAGTCTGTACTCTGTATGTAATTTTGTTTACTGTAATACAAAGAGGATTTTTCTTGGTGTGGTGGGTTTTTCTCCCGTAAGGGTTTTCCCACGTAAATCTAGTGTCCAATTGTGTATGTGTCCATTTCTCTTTTATGTTATTCTTTTCATGTGCATCTTATTGGACTATAATTGAAAATTTTAAAGTCACCTCTACATTCTTCCCTAAGGTTTTGATGTTAGGAGAGTTTGTTCCACACCTAAGCTTTCCTTACAGCTAGAACTAGGGGGTTCACTCAAACCCCCCTTCTAGTGAACCCCCCTTTAATGCAATTAAAATAAAAGAGCTTCTCTAGAAGGGAGGTTCTAGCGAACCCCTGGTTCTAGCGAACCCCCCTAGTTCTAGCGAACCCTCTAAAGTGTTTTCCATCTGAAAATGCATTTTTCCTTCCTCAATGGAACTGTAAACCAGTTTTGTGGGTTTACCCAACACTCATGCATTATAGAAAATTGGAGTTCACATGAGGATTACTAGAGCATTTTCAAGGCATTTCAAGGCATATTTCAAGATTCTATTTTAGCAATCAAGATCATTTCATCATGACAAGGGTTTGATGCATTCATGCATGTTGTTGAGCTAAGATTGTGAGTGTACCATTTAATATCTATTGCAGAATTGTTACACATAATATTCAAGTCGGAATCTACATTCTTCATGGCCACTACATGTTAGTTTGTAGATTTGTTTCCTAGGAACATCATCAGGTGATGGCATCAATTTACCCATTTCATGGCTGTTGCTTTATTTTATTTATTTCATAATTTTGGTTCGGTACGGGGGTTTTGACCCGAGGGAAAACCCCCATTCATAATAAATAACACATTTTTTCTTCCTTGAATGTATAATTATAGATTTATAGGTTGAAGAGATCAGAGTGGAGCAAGTTTGGATCAAAATTGCTTCAAAGTGTCAAAGTTGCAGGGTGTCATCTAAAGTGCAAATGAAAGATTTAGGCTTCACAAAATTATCTATGAACTTCCTTAAGGTATTGTGGGTGCAGGGAGGTGTAGAGAATCAGGGACGGGGACTGGCAGATACTTCAGAGTTTTAGAAACCTAATAGGGACCCATTTTCCATTGGTGAATGAGTCCTTTGTAGTAAAAACAAGTTTTGACAATTACACGCTTTTTATGTTAAGGTATGTACAGGATCATCATGGAAAAAACATGCCCTTAAGTGGCGTAAAATTACGTCAAAGAGTTAAGGCAACTTGATGTAAAATTTGAATAAGTTATCTATATTTATTTAAAAATATTTAAGAATAGAATCTGTAGCAAATTAGATATAGTTTTTTAACTGTGGGTTTATTTAAAAAATCTATTTGGTGAAAATTTAAAATTTCAATGTGGTAGTATGGAATTTGGGGAAAAGCCAAGAATTATGCATGCGACCACTGTACAGTAGGTATTAATATTTTTATAAAGGTTTTTTAGACCATAAGTAGAGTCATGTCGATGTGATGCATATATATTTTTTATTAATTTTTCTCCAAAATAATTAATTTTTTAAAATATAAAAAAACATTATGTTTAACCACCTTAACTTGGTCAAAAATTCATGAAATTCAATTTTTTTTTTAAAATCCTATAGTATGTGAAGCATAGAATGTGATACATGTTTCAAATTCAAATATTGTGATATTGTTTGAAAGCTATAGATGTTTTTCAATCAGCCTATCAATCATGACTTTAGTTGTAATTCCAAATAGAAAATGAATAATAATTATTTAATGGGAATTCAAATTAAAGCATAATTTTATATTGGTGGAGGCAGCGGAGAATCTCCTTTAGAAACCCTTTTGTTTCATCAATTTTGGGTTAAAAAAATTCATCAACCACATACCCATCATATCACCACTTTTTGTCCCATCATGATCTTGCACATACCCTACTCTAAAAACTACCCTCATAGTTGCTATAATAGTTAGGTATCATTTCTGATTGTTATCTGCATCTTATCATATACATAATTGAGTGTTTTAGTAAGGAAAATATTTAATGGTTTATCATCTTGTTCACTCATGTTGGTAAACCCTAACTTTTCCCATTAAATAGGGATAAATGGTCTAAATGTCAAGGATTTTAATTTTTCTATAGTCAACCTAGGGTCTCAGCCTTAATCCTTATGTCCTTGTCCATCGTGTGCCTAGTTGATCCACCTTTTAAGTACTAACCATTAGCACTTGCAAATTTCCAATGTTATAAGGACCATCGAATCTGCAAGATTAGATCCTGACCGCTCCCATGCCCTCGCTTCATTTTATTTTCCATTAAAATAATTTGGTGGGATGGTGGGTGAGTGCCACGTGCCCCTCTGTAGTGGTGGGCCCAATTTCTTTGAAATTTAGTAGGTGGCAAGTTGAAATTAATCAACAGTAGATATTGAATGATGTATCTTCATCTAGAACATTCCCTGCGCCCCTGCCCAGTTTTAATATGAATTAAAATATTCTCATGGGTTGGTGGAATGATGATATGTGTCCCTTTGTTAGTGGGACCCACCAAAATTTGGAGGAAGTGAGCACTCAGTATAAATGAGATCGACAGTCAAGGATGGATGACGTGGGTTAGTCTTGACTACTCCCCGCCATCCCGTGGGGGACCCACCTCTACCTCCCGTCTCTCAGTGGGGAAGTGGGAGAGAACCATGTGGAGTCATCTGAGCAGCAGAAGGGACATTAGAAAAAGGGAAATATTAATGAAATACTTCATGTGCAGGGGTATGGATAGTAAAGTATGCACTACTAAAGGGATTTTTGAGCACATGTTACAAAAGTAAACAAGATCTTTTAATCTTGGTTGTCCATTGTGTCAGAAAATTATGTGCACGGGAAAGTAGTCAAATGGTCATTGACACATATGATTGAGACTCTAGATTAAATTTGAGCCCTTCCCTACCTCCCCATTGTTGAAAGTTGCACATGGGTTAAGACCAACGGGGAAGTGAGGATGCTGACACATGGACTTTTTCCTCAATGCTTAAGAAGTAGTCGAGCCTAAAGGTGATTGGGAAACTTTGCCACACATCTTGTTTCTAATTGGTCAAATATAATTGAGGATTATAGTAATCTTTTTCAAACTATGTTGACCGAATCTGAGTTGTCCATCAAGCCATCTCACTTTACAATCAACAGTTGACATTCAAAGTTGACTTTGAAGGGAAATGAGCCATTTTGGTTCATGTGAGAGAACCATAATGATAGAAAAGATGCAAAGCTACAGAATTGGAAGGTTTTAAAGCTATTAAAACCTATTTTAAAGCACAATTGAAGATTTTTAAAGGAATTTTTCTCATTCAAGTAGTTTGTGCTATGATTTTTAGGCTTGTTCGGCGACAAAATTAGGGTTTTCATGAATTTTGTAAACTAGTAAGTAAAACCACCTCTTTGCTTCTAAAATTGTTTAGAACTTGTTAAATTACATTTGATCAAGGACTCTATCATAATTAGGGTTTCATTGTTTATGCATTTATTTTAAGGTTTGATGTAAATTCAAAGTAGTTAGCTTTTTTGGTCTTGCTATTTCCTAAGTCAAACCTATGCCTAAGCCATAAGTTTCTAGATTGCTGAAGGAAACTCTAGTTAGTAAACCCTAGAATCATGGCCCCAAAAGTAAAAGTTTCATCATCTAAGGGAGAGGCCTATGGCTCAAAAATTCCTCTCAAACTTATAGTCTAAGACTTGACTGAGCAGTTAAAACCCTTGACTTCTAAAAAAACTAAGGGTCAATTACTAGTTCGAGGGAAACAAATTGTAGAAGGTTTGGTAGAAAAGAATAGTGCTATCAAATACACCACACTGCCTTATACTGGGTGGTAGATTTTTAGTTGCTAGTTTGGGAATAGGAATTGTGGAATTCTTGTGGGTAACCCTTGGAATCTGGACTTGGGAAAGATAGTTGTACCCAATGTCTATATAGATGTGGATTTGATAAAGGAATTAGCTAGAAACTATGATCCAGTCACAAGGTCTATGAGGATATTTGATGGGATAAATATGGTCAAGGTCACTAGAGAAGAGATTACAGAAATTTTCAACCTCTCTGAATGGAGTGAGGATATGATGATTATACTGGGTATGTAGCAGAAAAAATTCATGAGGGCCTAGTTGAGTTGAAAAAGAGTAAAGATGGGGTTAGGTTCTTCTGGTATTCGTTGTTTTTGCACATGTTACTATTCAGAGGTGCTTCATACTTTGGCCAAGATATGACATTGGAACAAAAGAAAGGCAACTTGGAACTTCTTGTGCAATGCTGGACTATAGTCCTTGATAAAGATGATAGAGAGTTTTATTATGTACTGTTCCAAAATTTATTTGCTTCCAAATTGAGAAGGGTTCTGATTGTAAACATGCCAAGGATTCATAGAGCCTTGCATGACATTTTGAGGCCTAGAGAAAGGAGGCCAAAACCTGGTATTGATCACAAATGGTGGGATGTTACCCCTTATCTCACCTATACTATTTTGAGGGTTTATGGTACAAATATTTCACCCCACCTATTGCTTAAAGATGTAATAGAGAGAATTGGGTTTTAGAAGTAATGTGGCAATTGGGGAATGTGGAAAACAACCACCTAAAGGATAAGGGAAAAGGAACATTCTTCCCTTCATATACTTTATTTTTTGAATTTTTCATGATTAAAGGAGGATGGGACAAGATAAATGATATTCTTAAGCCACTGAATATGAGAAGAGCTACAACAAGAAACCATGACCCTGAAGGATTCATGGCATGGTTGCAGATGAGGAGTAAGAGCTCTAAATTTATTCATAATTTTTCTTTCCTTGAAGATGCAATTAGAAACATTTTTTATTTTCAAAGATATAATGATAGGAAAACAAAGTGGATTGCTTTTGATAAATTACAAAGGAAGATAAGAGAAAAGGATCCACAATTCACTGCTCTAGCTGAGATTCCTAATGAAATGAAAAGGATAGATCATGTTTTCAAGAACTTTGAAATAGTGGTTAGGCAGCTACAAGGGGAGAGAATAATTCAAGACAAGGGGAAGGCTATTGCAATAGAGGAAAAGATGTGGGGAATACCCCTGCAATGGAAGAAAGTCTATCTTCTCAGCCCCCTGAGCAATAGAAGGTAATTGTTTACAGAAGAAAGAAAAATAAGGCAAAGTGAAAGGATACAACTACTACCCCTTCTCAACCAGAGAAGTAGAGGATTCCTTTGACAGTGCTAGAAATTTCACCACTATCTCCTCCAAGGTCAACTATACCTAAATTCATTGATATTAATTCCCCACCGAGGTAAGCATCACCACCAAAGGAGTCACCTCTAAAAAAAAAAGGGTTCAATCAACTAGTTTGGTGGATTATGAAGAGGACTCTGATGAAAATATTTTGGTCACTGAAGAAGAGATGCAACAAGGGATGCCATCTCCACTTAGGGAGATTGTGTCATAACAATTTTGTTTGAGACTAAGCAAGGCTAACCTCACTGGCTTAGACAACCAAAATGATGTTAGAGAAGAGGCATGTAATAAATTTATGGATGATGATTCTTTTGTGTAGTCCAAGGTCTTCATGGAATTTGTTTAGAGGGTGAAGAAGGCTGTATTTGTACATATAAAGTTGTATAACAGAGGAGTCTTCATCTTGAGCTACACAATGCAGTCATAAAAACACAAGTAATAAAAGAAATGAAAGAGAAGTATTTGTTGATGGGTTTTTTTGCACACTTTCTCAACACTGGTAGTGTATATGTGCACTACCTCTCTTGAAAGGAAATCTCCAATGACAAGTTGCTGAAAATCTCCCCAAGGTCTCTCGGGTGTCAGGTCATGACTTGCATGGAACTCCTTAGTTGATGTTTGATGTGATTTTTCTAGTAATCACAAGGCAGACTTACGTAGCTAGATGTGAGGTGGATCTTAAAATCTAAAGTTTCTGAGATGGTAGTCAAGGTGCATTTTGCTATAGGTTCGGACATCAGTCTAAAACTTCAATGTTTTCTTCAAGTTTTGGATTTACAATGTGCAATGAACCTTAGCACAGGTTGTTTCTTAAAAAAAGGGAAAAAAGAGCAAGGAAGAGGGAGGGTTCCTAGATCTGTAACTATCTATGAACAGTAATCATGGAGTTCCTGTCGTGGACAACTTCCTTCAAACAAAATTTCACTTAACTAGAAAATTCACAGTCTCATGAAATTTGTGCTATCTTCTAAGGCTTGAGGATATTTCATCATTCATTCACCATATACATGCATGAACAAAGATAGAAGTGTGGAGCATATTTGAATTCAAGCCTAGACTAACTTTACACAACTATTTACTAGCAGCAAACAACAAAAAGTGTGGACTAGGAAGGCATCTACACAATAATTTTTTTCATAACTATAGAACATCATAACCAAATCTATCTAAGTAGTTTAAATCTAACTTAAAACAACAATGTAAATCTAAATAAAGCATCTAATAATGGATATTGAATCATGAAACATGTGAAGAACTCAGAAAATACACCAAGTCAATGCATTTTCATTATAAATTTATGTAGCATGTCTTTACAACAACTCAACTCCCTTTGACAATGAGAGGAGACCCTTATTTATAGTTCCCAAAAAGTAGAATGAATGGCCAAGATTTAATCTTTTTGTGTGGCCAATATTCACTACAAACTAGGGTTCTACCTACCCCCCCAATATATATACAATTTAAAAATACAATCTTGTCCATATCCCTATTTCGTCTTCTACTGATAGCACTGTAGCATTTTGTCTTTTGCTAATTTCTCTTTCTATTGTAGCTATTCCTTTAGAAGTTCTTCACCGATAATAGGGTCACCCTCTTGCTTTGTCAAAGATGCATATTCCATGAATTTGAAGATGACTAGTTGGATTTTGTCGACTTCTATGATCTCAGACCGTAGTACCTGATAACTCCATTCCTTAGAGTTGTCCTCAAGCCTCTTCTAGTCATCATCATACTTGGCGGTGTGGTCCCTGAACAATTTTTACTAGGTGAAGGCATGGGTAGTAAAACTCATGAAATCTATTGTTATCTCATCTGACATCCCGTCCTCCATCTTTTTCTAGAAATGAGGCTTTATTTTCTCTAGATCTACTTGCATTGCAGTTATGTCATATCCCATCATTAGCCTCAAATATCGGGCACAATCCACCCTAATTTCTTTGACCCATTCAATATCTAGATCCACTTTATCAATTACCTGCTCCAACCTTTCTTTCTGTTATCAAAGTTTCTGCTTCCACACATCCACCAGCCAATGATCGTCCCCTTTTAGTGCGAGCTTGTTTTCCCATGTGGTGTTTGGTAGTCGGAGGATAGCCTCAATCTTTGGATAGGTGGACTTATACATTTTAGGGAAGTCGGTGCAGAGCTTCTTTGTGCCTTCCAGAGACTACTGTAAATCCAAGAACTTGTTGGCTATTCGAACAACCCGATTGATACCCATGTTCCCGACGTATAGGACCTGTCGAAACCAACTCTCTGTAATTTTTTCCAAGTTCTTTCTCTTTTCCAATTTTCTCAATTTTTTCCTTGGACAATAGATGGGGTGGAGCCATAGATGTGGTAGGCATGTCTTCAACTGAAGACCATTGTTGGATGTAATCTGTCAAGGTGGCTACCTGTGCTTTAAGATCATCCTTTGAGACTTTATCCTATTGTATTAGGTGCACCACCATAGCTACTAACTCCTCGAGATGCTCCACCTTCTATTCTCTAGTAGCAGTTCCCAAGTTAATGGTGGAGACATTATAGCTTACTCCCTCTTGGCCTACCACTGGTGTTGTTATTTGCACAGTTTAGGACCCAAAAGCATCCATCGTTACCTTGGATCTAACTTTGGGCTTCTTCTCCTTCTTGGTTGAGATCTGTGCCTAGGCTAGGATAGCCTCTAGCCTTGCTCTTGGATCCTTCAAGGTAGGAGTCTTCTTTTCAAGCTGCTTCTCTAGCCATTTAGGCATAGTGGATTTTCCCTTGGGCAATTCTTGATCACCCTTAGCTTTCCTTGTTTGGATCTCTATTTTTTTACCTGTGGGAGCCATTTCTTTCATTTTAGTGTCATCTCCTTCTTCCTTGTCAGAGTCTTGGATGAACATGAGGCATTTGATGGGAGCCTTGGTAGGAAATCTCTCTCATGGGCTTTCTTCTATCTTAATTCCTTTCTCTTTCCTTTCTTCAACTTGTTTTTCCTCGTGCACATGCTCCTCGTGCCTGTCTCTTTCTATATCTCCTTCTTCATAAGGAGGTGGCACATCCTCTTTCTATTCCCTTATAGGGAGTTCCACATTTTCTATTGCCCTACCACCTTCTTTCCCTTCTCCTATAGGTAGTGGCCTTTCTACCTCTTCTCCATCATGCTTCAATTGTCTGGTCATTTCCTCTTTGATATCATCATTGAAGGTCTGTACAATAGTTCTACCACCTGTACCCTCCTCTTTGTCTCCACCTTCGGAAGACCCTGTTCCTTCTTCTTCGTAGACCACCCTATCAATTTTCCTGTGTTCATACTCTCAGTGTTCGTAGTACTCATCGACTTCCTCCTCCATTGCCTTCGAGGCTTCTTTCTCCTACCTCTCCCATTCTTTAGAAATTAACATTGTGGCTTTCATTGCTAGTAGTCCCATTGGAGGTTGTGAAGGCATAGCATTGGAGAGGACTCACACTAAGGTAGCTTGGATGGAGGGATCCAAAAGGATTTGAGAAATCTTGGAGGGGACATTCTGCATGTGTCGCGAGAAAGCCTCCAGTAATGCTAGTGAGGGCATTGGTGTTGTCACTGCTGCCAATGGGAGTGATGTAGTAGGTGACATGGCGGTAGAGGAAGGCAGAGTAGTTGCGGCAGAGGAAGAGTCAACCATTATCAAGGGCCCAGCTGGGGGAGAGGAGGTGAGATGGACTGAGATGTCCACTACAGGTGGGGATGTAGCGACCATGGCCTGGGAAATAGGTAGAAGGGTGGCGGAGAAAGAGAGAGCTAGAGAAGGTCTTGGATGATATGTCTTCCCTTCCTCACCCTCTTGAAGGGGATCTTCTTGAATTGGTGGCTGCTCCCCAACACTTCCTATCCATTTGGGCCTCTTAGAGGGTGAGCCTCATGAGTCTTTCCTTGAATAAACTTTGGGGTCTGGAGACTATTCTACTTCAATCCCTTTCCTCTTCTTCGATCTTGTGAGTGGAGGAGATTTGGATGTCCCTCCCATTGAATTTGTAGCGGTGACATCCTCCGTGGCACTAGGCTCACTCTTGAGCCCTTCATATGTCAGGACAACCCCTTGTTGCTTTAATCGGGCTAATTGTCCATCAATCCATTCTTTGGTATGATCCACGATTGGTTTAGTTACAATGTCGAGGTCATCGACCTCCTATTCATCCTAGTCTATCATTGGTAGTGGAAAATTAGTGATTGTAGCGTACTTGGAGTCCATGATGGTGATCTCATCCTCCTCGACCTGATCTAGTATGGGAAACAACTGCACCCTTCTTACAAAGTATGCGGTCATCCACATGTAATGCCTTACACACACCTCCTTGTCGTCTTGAAAATATTCCAAGAAATCTTCAACATGATGTAGGTGGGCATACCCTAGTCCTAGTGCCTTTCTTATATGCCCATATGGGTCGATCCGCGGGTGAGCAGTGTGTAGGTGGAAATGGTACTTTGCCAATTCCTTTTCAGAATTCCCAACACACTAGGAGGTTTGCAATTTATACATCCCCTGACCAAAGGCTAAGGGATAAGGGATCCCTACCAAGTGTTTACAGCCAAGGATTGAATGTATATGCTGCAGCTGCCAGGAAAGTTCTAACAATATGATCCAGTCATTTGGGTACTAGGGCAGCTTATTCGACCTTTCCGTGAAACCTTGTGAGCGAATATATGTGAATTTGGGGTACTGTAAAAAATAAGGAGGCGTACTACTTCAAGAATGCCCGAGCATTGTGAGATACCCTTCTCTCAAAATCCTCTCCAAGCAACCTGATGATGTGGCCGATGAAGGTGTCATTCACCTTGCAGTACTCCTTTTTGAAGTTTCTGAATTGTAGCTGGGGATACCTATCATAGACCTTCAATCTTCGGCCTGACTCCTCATCGGGTTCCAAAAATAATTTGTTGTATTTCCCCTTCTTAGCCAGTGAGTAGAATAGATAGGAGGTCATGTAGAACTTAGAGCTTTTCTTCACATTCATAAACTACTTGTGGAAGTAGTTGCTTATGATGCCTCCCCAATAGAATGAGGCTTTCATGGTGACATCTTCGTCCCCACGGAGGATTTTTTCAATGAAATACACCATCCACTCTTCAAAAAATGCAATAGTAGGGATGCCCATCACCCTAATCAACATGGTTACATGGTCATGGTAGTCCTCATAGAAATTGCTATGAAAGAGTTCTTGAGGCACTTTTGCAGTGCTGCCCCTTTTCTCCTTGAGCCAGTACTAGTTTATTAGCTTTTTGCAGCCCATAGGGTCCTCATCCCATGCTGCCTTACCTTCCTCCATGGTGGGAATCTCCATCTCCTCAAAGGTGGGAATGTGGAAAGTTTTAGTAATGGCCTCAGCTGACATATCAACAAGCATGTTCTCGTCCCTATCAATGATGGTTCTTGTCTATGGCTGGTAGGACTACCGACAAGCCATGACCAATTTAGGGGCTATGAGAGATGGGGGGAAGCCTGCAAATTTTACAAACCCACTTTATTTTATTAATCTAACCTTATCAGTTTTTGGGTGGATTCTAACCCTTTGTTTGAACTCATCAATATCGACGTGGCCGATATTGGTGTCTGTGATCTCCTTCTAGTCGGTGATGATTTTTGAATGTAGAGGCTCACCCTAGAGCTGGTATTTCATTTGGTCCTTGTCCTCTCTTCCACAAGGAGTCTTGCTTGCTTTCTTTCCTTTGTCCTTTTCTGTAGTTGCCCCTGAGGGTCCTACACCCAATTCCATATATCCTACAAACATAGACGTAATGAGTACAACCAATTACGATAGCATCAACATTAGTTAAAATCCTGTGGATGAAATCCAATTAGACATCATATGATTAATGAAGTTAAATCTTTACTTTTAGATGTAGTTAGTCACTTTCTAAAGGGATTTTGGACAATCTGGGCCCAAGGGGCCAAACTTCCCTGGAAGGACTGTTGTTTTGAAAGGGAAAATAGGCTGGGGCGATCTGGGTGATTTCTCTCATCTTCACACTTTGATGGTTTGAAAGGCTCGTATCAAAGAGGGTCAAATTTGAGCACGTGGGTCGAGGTTGGTTTTCAAATTTGAAGTTATCTTGATCAATTTTGGAGCTCCCAGAGGTTCAGGGCTAGAGTGCTGTCAGGACTTTGCTATTTGAAACGACTAGGAAGAAATGGAGTTCCGAGGTCTAAGACCTGGAAGGTCAAAAGATGGCCGATGGTTTCTTTTAAACTTTGAAGCATTAGGGATCAGAGGGGCGGAAAGATGTTGGTGATCTGCCATTCGAAAATGACAGGCGCGACACGAAAGTCCGGAGGGAGTGGCCCAACGGGCCAGACTCGACATTAAGCTCGGCAGCTAGATTTTCCTTGCGATGATTCTCACAGAAATTGGGAGAGAAAACCCTAAAGGTTGGGAAGGTGGGAAAGTTTTTCCTTTTTTCATCAGTTGTCATGGGACGAAATCCCATTGGTCGGGGCCCAACGAAGGCAAAGACGTCAATGCTCACCGTTCATTGGTTTTTGTGAAAAAAGAGTGGTCGGGACCTGGGAGGCAGAAGGTTGCTGTCAAATGGCCATTTTAGAGGGGCAAAGTTGCCATGAAAGTACACGGACAAAAATCCGCAGACTGGGACTCGACGACATGACGGCCTAGTTTATTCAACATTCAACCCCAGACGAAAAAATGCAAGACGGGCCCTAGATCTCGGGCGGATGGGTTCTTGCCACTTGGGAATGGTCGGGGTGGTGCGAAGTCTTAGGGACAGAGTCCCGTGGGGTCGGGCCTGGGAGGCAGAGATGGAGGCAAGTTTTAAGTTTGTTTGTTCATTAAGTTTGACGACAAACAGTTGATGAAAGTCCAGGCTGGCAGGCCCTCGAGGGTATCTCGCCGTTTGAAAAGGTTTTTCATTTTCTAAGTTCTAAACGACATCAGGAGGACACGGGCACGAAGGGTGCGAATGCCCTGTGCGAGGAATGACGGTGGCGAGGTTTAGTTCCAGTTTGATATTAGGAGACGATTTGGAGGGCTTTTTGGAATTTGAAGACATGGGTTTTGTGGGTTTTGTCATGTTTTATCAATTAAATGCATTTTTAGCCAATGTTTATTTGTTATTTTAAGCACAAAATCATAAAAAACCTCTTGGTGGAATGGACGGAAAACCTACCTCGAAAGTCCAATGGGAGAAGATGTGAAATCTACTAAGGATGGATGAATGATGATGATAGACGCGAGGGCGGCGGGCGATGGGTGCATTGATCTCCTCTAGAAAGCACTTTGAACTCTTCTAGCAAACCTGACAAATGAAAATGATAGGTAAGGCCCTATATTTATACCCAAAGATGCATTTAATTCTCTCATTTAATGCCCGTACGGCCGACTGATGGTTTGGTGAGTTTAAATCCCAGACGACAGCGGGACGACCAGGGCCCAGGGTCCAGAGAGACGCAACCTGATGGTCATTTCTAAGTTTATTTCAGAAGCCATCAGTGAAGGGGAGCTCGGGGCCCAGAGGGTGGAGTGCCACTGCAATTTGGCCATTGAGAATGGTGAATTCAACAAGGAGTCTCAGACACAAAATTCTGGGTGTGCGGGCCTGAAGGGCACAAAAGCAGTTAAAATTTTTACAAGTTCAAATGGGGAAAAAAAGGAGTCAGGTCCCGGGGCTCAGGAAAGCGAAAGCCTTCCACCATTTTGGAACAACGAACACTTTGAGGAAACTTGACCAGGGGAACCCGGGGAGGTGGGCCTGTAAGGCCTCAAGGCCACTGGCAGGAGCAAACTGCCAAGGAGGGTCTGCAAGGCAATAGGACTTAGCTAAAATGGAGGGGTGAAACACGGTCAAATCAAGATGAGACTTTGGAAAAGTGTTGACCACTTAGGATACCAGAATGGGTCATGCAAAATAAGGCGACGACAGAACAGCCCGAGAAGGTGAAAGAAAAGAGGGTCCCTGTTCCGAACGAGGTGTGTGCATGGTGAGGGCACAATAGTATCAAAAGGTATCTACATCTGAAGTTAGAGCACTTGTTAGAAAAAGTGGAATTCTTTTATTGCCTAAATGAGATTTTTCTTCTTCCATTGCATTTGACACAATAAAGAGAATGATAGACCTCTCTATAATTTAGAAGAAGAAGCTACAATTGTACTGCAATGATCTACATTCAATAAGTAGTGGAATATGATGAACCTGCATAGTTCTAATGTTCCATTTCAAAGCCTTGTCACACTTTGGCTGATACCTGTGGGGTTGGGAGTTTATTTTCTCTTCACTATTGAGGGGTTCTATTTCACTGTTGACTTCCTATTTCCCATTTCCGGTCACTTCAAAACATCTTATGCCATTCACTGTCATCAGGTAATCGGTCCCCCATGCCTAGGTCTGAATGTCTTAATTTTATAAGGATAAGTAAAGAGCCTTTTTTCCTTTACATCCTTTGCATTATTATGAATTAGGTGTCTTTGAGCCTTTTCTATCGTATCATCCTAGAGGGTTCCCTTCATTAGAAAAACTTTTGAGCATGTGTCTAAAGGTTTTCACTTAAGTCCCATCGACCTTTTATCCTTATCGCTCATCGTTGATTACTTCATAAGTGCATGTTTCGAATTGGCGACGAGCAATGAAGCGGTATTTCGTTGATATTGCTCATTGTGAATAGCTACTAGAGTTCTTAATTTCAATGCGTGATGAGCGATGTTCTTTGTGTCATTCAAGGATTGCTTATCACTAATGGATTTTGAAACTCGAATATTATAATAGCGATAAGCGATGCCCCCAGGCCTTATGTTCTTATTTTCATCACTCATCGTGGATATATTGTGAAATGATAAATTTAAATTAGCGATGAGTGATAGGATGGGTTTTCCATGCATCGTGTATCACGGATATGTTTTAAGTGCTAAGTTTTATATTAGTGATACGCGATACATAATGTCGCTATGAAGATCTCTCATTGCTAATTGCTTGCAAACTGTATGAGGAGAATTAGAGATGAGTGATGGCCTGAGGTTTTTGTTCTTTATTGCTCATCAGAGATCCATTCCAAAGCTTATGTTCCAAAGCAGTGATGAGCGATAGGATTCTCTGAAAGGTTTCTTTTTCTAATTTGAAAATATCTTATGTACGATGTATTTTGTATAGTTTGTTTTCATGCAGGTGTATGTGTCTCAATCTGGTCTCTTCATTGTATCTCCCATTGCTAATAGGATTTGAGGTGCAATGTGTGAATTAGTGATGAGCAATGAGAAATGAATGTAATCAAAGGACGAGCCATAGATCTAAGGGCTGAGATTTCATCACATGAATTTTTGCATCACTAATACAGCTGGTCAAGGATGAGGTATATCAGGGATTAGTTGTAACCATTTTCTTGAAGAGTCCATGTGGAAGAATCCTAAGGACATCGTATAAAGCAAGAAAGAAAGTAGTGAGGCGAATTGATAACCATTGGTCTAATTTTAAAACAAAGTGATCAACGATCAGGGTTTAAACATGAATGACTATTTGTTAGTTCGCTCATGTGAGCTTACTATCAAACATTAATGGTGACATGCTTGTCTCTTGGCCGTAAAAGAAAGTAGATACCTGGTTGATCATGCACTTGGATTCTCTTGCAAGTAGAAAGGATACTAGAAGCCAAGGAAATTATGCAGGAAGCTCCATAAACTATGAAGTAATAAGTGTGGCATAGCGTTTACCCGGGTAAGCAAACTATATACCTCTTTCTAGCTAATGTATTGAAGTAAAAATGATGATAAGTGCTTTTCCATTACTGATAGCTTCAATTTGGTGATAAGTGCTGGGTAAAATTTGGGGAGAGTGTTCCGTTCAATAAGTAGTGCCTTGTACTCTCACACCTGTGAAGGGTTTCTTTTTCAATTGTGATAAATTATAAACCCTAGTTCTCCTGCATCTATAAACATGAGTGAGCCAGAGCCTCGTGAATCTAGCATTAGGCCAGAGAGGAAACCAAAACAAAAGAGGGTTAAATGACTTAAAACTCAGGATATTGCTGAGGTTAAGTCTAAACCACCTATAGTATCCAACCCTTCACCAAGTACTACTACAACATCTACTAGGTCCAGAAGTGCAAAGAAGGAAATGGAAAATTTTATGCAAGAGGCCTTTGGAGACATAAAGGAAGGAGGGTTATGAATTAGAAAAAGACCTATAGGCCAAGTTGTCGTGACCATAAGGTTAATTGACAGTGCTAGTGAAATTGGTGAGAAACCCTAGCCTCAAAGCGGGTGGCAACTTTTCAAGTATGCTTTTAACATGTGATATTCTAGTAAGCCTGCATGCTATTTATGGGGGCTAAACCTTGGGAAACTAGTGGTCCCAAATGTGTTTGTAGAGGTTTACTTGATGATGGAATTGGCTAGGAACTATTATCCCATTGACAAAAAAATCAAGAGTCAAAATGGTGATGTAGTCTTAGAAGTGACAAAGGACAAGATAGTGGAAATATTTGGGTTAAATCCCAATTATACTGCAAAGTGTAGGCTTGCTAAGCTATATGCTGAATATGAGAAAAAAAAAATTCATATAGAGAGACTGCTTGTGGGTATGTGCAAGATCATGATGGGCCAAAAAGTGGTGATATGATGGGTATGTGGCTGACGACTTTTTTTTACCCAAAATTGATGAAATGAAAAGGGTTTTTAAAGGAGATTGAATTTTCCACCAATACTATAAATTATGACACAATTTGAATTTAATAAATAATTATTACTCATTTTCCTATTTTGAATTTATGAATAAAGTCCTTATTATTATCTTGATTAGAAAAACATGCAACAGCTTTTAAATGGTACGACATTTTTTTTGAAGATGCTATGCGTCACATTCGCTTAGCATACTATGGGATTAAAAAAAAAATCATGAAGTTTTGACCAAGTTAAGGTGGTTAGATATACAATTTTTTATATTTTTTAAAAAGTTGTAATAAAAATCTATGAGTAATTTATTTACTTAGAAAAAATTACAAAAAATATATGCATCATATCGGACATGAGTCCTCTACTTATATCAAAATATTATAAAAAAATATTATCATTTTAATTTATTGGTTAGGGTGGTCAGAAGATGCCTACTTCTTATTTTTTCCACTGAAATTTAGTTCTCTTGCATTTGAAATTTCAAATTTTCACCAAATGGATTTAAAAAAAAAAACTGGTAGTTTAGAAACTGCATTCAATTTTCTACTGATTCTATTCTTACATATTTTTGAAATAATATAGATAACTTATTCAAATTTTTACGTCAGGTTGCCTAACTCTGATTTTTCTAAATTTTTTGCAACTTAAGGGCCTATTTTTTCCATGATGATCCTGCACATACCCTTGTTCGACATAGAATCAACAAGGAGAAATTCACTGGTAAGGATCCTGAACCTTTTGAGTGTGAAGAGTTTGTGGATTATTTTAGAAATACTTATTATTGCTTGAATCAAGTGTTGGCTCAAGGTTTTTAGCTAAGGATAGCCCTTGATTTGTTGGTGATGGTGGTAGATATATAGGGTCAAAATATAAACACTGGTTTTGATTATTCCAACTATGTTGTTGATAGGATGCATGAGGATTTCCTCAATTTAAAAAAGGAAGTGCTCCCTTTATATTTCCTGCATTATTCTTTGATAATGCATATGCTCTTATGGGAGGGTGATTATGAATGGAAAATGAAGTTAGATTTGAGACTTAGGGATAGTGAAAATAATGTTTTACTAGTACAAATGTGGACATACATTTGGGATTAGGACTATTCCAATTCCAATTATATATTGTTTGCTAATGTTATAAGATATGGTATCTTTGAAGCATTGGGTGTAGCACCTATTCACATAATTTCTTCTAGAATTAGAAATATCATGCGCCCAAAAGATGCACCATGATCTAGAGCAACACATAATTGGGTAGATTGGTTTCTTCATTTAGAATATACTTTGATTAGATCTTATGGAGCTAAAGTGGCCCCACATTGTTTGCGTCTGTATGTCTTAGACAGATTGGCCTTTATGGAAATCATATGGTAGATTAATGTCATGGATTATGAGATGTTAAGATTGCCCAAGAAAGGTACTATGGTACATCCTAGTGCACTTTTGCTTACTTCAAAGTTACTGCCCTTGAGGGATATGAAAATTTTGGGATCATGGTGAATAACCTCAAAATTTTTGTTAATGAGATTAGGATTTTTTATTCAGAAGGATTTGTGGGTGGAAGGAGGAGAGATAAAAACTTAAAGTTGATAGGCCATGAGTTTTTATACAAAGATGATGTGTTAAGGAATCTGATAAGTGATGAGGCTTTCATGACTAGAAAAATGGAATGGACAACTATAGTGAACATTGAAGAAAATATCATAAAGAGGAAATCCTTTTATGTGAGTCCATATAATGTAATTGAAAACCCTCTTGAAAGAGTTGTCACCATGCTAAGGGATTATCAGAGTGGTGAGTTTAAGGTTAAGGTAAAGGAAGTTGCTGACAAAGAACATATTCTCCTAGAACAACAAAAACAAGATATGGATATCCTAAAGCAACCTACAGATGTTCAAGAAGTTAGGGAAGAACAAATGGAAGAAAATGTACTAGGGAATGAGGAGGTGGAGCAGAAATTCCCTCATCATATTGAGGAAACTCATAGTTCAGATGTTCCCCCTGAAAAAATTGTCAAACGACAATATGATAAAGAAAGTGATGATGATCCCAAGATTAGGAAGTGTGATGAATTCCTTGCTGATGATAAATTTGTGCAGTCCAAGGAGTTTCAGGAGTTTATGATTCAACAGTGGAGTAAAGAGATAAAATAGAAACTTGAATTAGCCTGTGCTAATGCCAAACCTTTTCATCAAGAGGAAGCTGAGAAAGCAGAGGAGGAAAAGATCAGGGCTAAAATTGTAGCTATTACTCCCACTGAGGCTACAGAAATTGTCAAGGATAGTGGAATCATGTTATTACCAAGATGTACTATCACTGCTACTATAGCATATGATGTAGTAAGAAGAGACCCTCAGGCTTTAATATCTAAGGAGCAATTTGAGGATAAGGTGTTTGGTTCTGGATATAGTACAAAGTTGCATACTCTTTCCTATGAAACCTAATACTATAAAACATGATGTTTCTAAGCTTGTTGAAGAGGTTATTGGTTCCTTAGTGGTCAAAATAATTGCAGATATAACTCCTCTCCAAGCAGCTGAGTTAACTGCTCATGCTGCAAAGCTTAGTGTAGATAATGCACATATTTCTTAGAAGTATGATTCTTTGGTGAAGGAATACAATAAGGCCTTGGATGAGATAAGTAAAATGAGGGCCATTGTTCAATATGCTCAGTCAGAAAGGACAATAACGTTGCCATCCTCTTCTTCCTCATATTTGTCTACACAGGATAGGGATACCTTGGTCTTCAGGATTAACGATTTGAATGGTAAGTTAACTACTGAAAAAGAAAATGTCAAGAAGGCCAAACTTGAAACTGTCAAGGTGGTAAATGGAATTTTTGAAGATGTATTGAAGCATAGGGTGACTAAGTTGGTCAACAAGGATGGCGATATTTGGGTCACCTATAAGAATATTCATGAAGAAAATACAAAGTATCTATAGGTACAAGAGGCTTTCAAAAATGAATGGAATAATTGGATTACTAGGGTGAGTTCCTTAAAAGAAATGATCCCTAAAATGAACAAGGATCCTAAGGAACCTACCAATATTCCTGAGGTCTTGCAAATCATTGACTCAATTAGTGAGATAACTACCTTCTATGGAAAGCTAGGTGTGCAACTCCAAAGTAAGCTGAAAATATTTAAAGAGATGGAGGAATGTGGTATGCCTTAGATATTGAGTCCAAAAGGTGATTTGGAGCCATTTGACACTTGGAAGAAAGATTTGGGAGGGATGCTTGCAGAAACTATAATACAATTGTCTGTCACTGATTACATCTTGCTAAATTCAAATATTGATACAATGGTGGAGATTGAAACAAAGATGGACATCTTTGTTAAAGAATCCAGGGTCTTAATTGATGCCAGATACTCTTAGTACACTACTAAAGTGCAAGGTTTGTTGAATGTAAAGTGGCCCACTAAAGAAGAGTATAACACTTTGCTAGAGAAATACATAGAATGAATCTGTGTAGGGATTAATGATCAACAAGGTAAATAATGGATAGGGAAAGAACAATGCATAGCCTACATATAGTATGGATTAGGATTTTGATAAAACATTGAAAAATATTGTTCTCTCCTCACTTCGAAATGGGTGGCATGTGGTGCTGATATGGATGAATGAATTTTGACTTTTTATTTGCTTTCCTTGTCTTGCTTCGTAAGTTTTACTGCCTAGTTCTCCCACAGTTGGCATTTTTGAGTGTGTGGGGAATATTTTGAAGCAGTTGTAACAAACCAATTATGTATTTTGGAGGTGGGCCCTATTTTCTACAATGAGTTGAGGAAAATTTTGCCGCATGTTTATTTGCACCACTTGAAGACTTGAGTGTAACTGAAAAGGGAATATTGCTAGAGCAGTCCAGTTAAATTTTGACATGTGTGCTTCCTGGCCTAAGGCTTGTTTTTCTCTTTCATCTCTATAAGAAATAATTCAAGGCCAAAAGTAATAGTTAGTTGAAAATTTGAGTTGACACTATGAAATTTCTAGGGTAATACTAAGCAAGTTTTAGAGTTTTTGTCTTAAGTTTCTTTTGGAGTTTAGTGTTATGTATGTAATTTTGATAACAATATAGCAACTACAATACAAAGTAATACCAATTTCATGGCTATTGTCTCTCCTTGTATGAATTTTATGAGTTATGAATGAAATTAATCCAGGTTTTCTTTCATTTGTCTCTATTGCTTCTCAATGGATGTGTAGTTTCATGCTTGCTTATTGATTCAATGAGTTAATGTAAGTGCTTGGGTGAGATTAATAACTTGTAAGAACTAGGTGCTAGGATGGTTGTAAGTAGTAATAATCGTGAATTTCATAGAGGAATGTTGTAATGCAGGGTTTCTTAAGACTATAGGTGCTATTGTTTAAATTGTTATCAGGTCACATAGGTTGATATTGACTCTGTGCTTGGGATAAAGGCACTGGTTCGTGCAAAATACTCGTGGTTCAGTTTCTATGTTGATTTATCAGCTAATCACTTTTAAATTACAAACTCTCAAATGGATACCACCAAAGTTGTCTTGTGTTGAAGTTCCACCTTCTCATGCTCAATATATAGGGGACATTGATTAATGAGTTGCCAACTTATTTGATGTGCTATGTTGAGTAGTTTTATGAGAAGTATTTGTTATTGACAGTGCATTTAGTTATAATTGTGTGAACTCGTGAATATACATTGTGGGATCACCCTCCTGGGTTTCACAGAGCCCAAAGAGTAG
>VDFB02151069.1:0-66745 GCA_007258455.2 Sequoia sempervirens
CCACCATAGGGATGCATGTCCTTTTAGCTTTTTCCTTGCCAATTTCACTTGCTGCCCCTCAAGTATCTCCTCAAACTCAAAATAATTATCTAATTATCCTATCCAATCTAGGAGTTCTTCTCCACTTAGACTTCCTGAATATACTAGAAGTTATATTTTTACCTTGGAACCATCATTCTTAATTTCCTTTAGCAATATCTCCAACCTCTTCTCTTCAACATCTCTTTCTTCTTCATGTTCTTCATTTTCACCCACTTCTTCTTCTTCTTCTTCTTCTTGGTTACTCAAATATCCTATGACCACTCCTCTTCTTTGGTTGGTCTCAAGTGATGTGAGTCTTGATCAAGGCTTTCCCTTATGGCCCTCAATTTTGGGGCAAGAGAGTCTCTCATCTCTCTAATTATTCTTTCCACATTCACCCTTGGAGACATCTTGTCCGGTCTTCAAACCCAAATTATTTGTGACCTCTTACTGATAAACTTGGCTTTGATACCAATTTGATGTAGAGGAAGGACCTTCTTCATGAAAACAAACCCAAATGAAAAGGTGTTCTTGCATCTTCTCCATTACTACTCCTATGTGCACCTTTCTAAGATGACTTCAATGAACTAAGGCAAACCAACATGGAATATTTCAAATACCTTGATACAGACTTGGAGGCCTCTTTCCAACATTCTAAAGTTTATTCCAATAAGTATTCAATTCCTAGACTCATACCCAGACCTTATCTTGCTTGGACATCAACACCTTCCCTATGACTGTATAACCAGTCGTCTTGGACAGTCACAACAAAACTTGTATAAACCTTCAAGAAAGTTACAAAACCCTTTGTACAAGTCTAAAAGACCTCTCACTACATTCCCATAGTGTTTCCAATGTCAAACCAATAAGATTCAAACCTTTGATTCATGAGTTATCTCTTCCCTTGCTGCTACATAATTTGATACATCCAAATATCAGACTTTCTATTGTTTCAAAACACTTGCAAACCTTTTCTTGGGCCCTTGCAAACTTGGAACAAGGTAAAGTACAAAAATACAGACCTTTCCACCCATTGTGGTGATTTTCCACTGGTGGAAGGCCGAGTTACATCTTTATTTCTCCTCACGGGCTACCTTAAGTAGGGTTTTGACAGTTTTTAGAGAAAATGCAATAACTTTCTAAATACTCAATGAAAATTGATGCAACAAAAAAAAATGAAGTAGTTTCACATGCCAACATAGTCCAATTAGTTTCAGACCCACATATAGACTGTACAGACCGTACAAATTGAAAGAACAACCTGCAGCATGAGAAAAAACATAGAAAAGGCTTGCTTTCATTCACCAAAACTAAAAAATCAGTTTTTCCAACCCTCCTTCTGACTTTGGAGGGTTCATTCATACACTTACAACCAATCCCAATTGATTAGTAACAATTTCTTGATTTTCTTGTAACCGTTTCTTGATTTTTGACAGTTTACCAAAGTTGCATGACAACTTTTTTGAGCAACATGACAAATTTTACACTTTTTAACCAAAGACCCTACTAACACTCCAAAATGGATCAACATGATCCCACATGGTCATAAATGACCTTATTAGACTCCAAAAACTCAAACAACTCAAAACCCAAAAGTAACAAAAAGGTATGCCTATGAGGCTCCTAATGCCCCTACACCAAGTATATAAATAAGGAATGAGATAAATTTATAGAAAAAATAACAATAGAAAGTAGAGACATAAAAAAAAATAAAAAAGGGAGAAAGAATAAAACAAACATGAGACAGAGAGAAGAAAAAAGGAAAGAATGAGTAAATGAAATTGAGTGCAAATAAATTAAAAATTAATAGATAATAAATAGTTAGTGAAAGGGAAAAGCAATAGGATGAATGAATTATTAAATAGTTAGTGAGAGAAACAATAAATCATATAAAAGAAATGATGAATAAAAAGGAGAGAGTGGGAGAGTGAAATAAAAATAAACAAAAAACAAAAAAGAAATTGAGAAAGGGACGTAATAATAAATAATGAAGGTAAATAAAAAAGGAATTGAAGATAAAAATAAATAGAAAACAAAAATAGGGTAGAAATATCAACAATCATAAAGAGAAAGAAAAAAAGAAAGAAAGAGAGAGAAAATAAAATAAACATTGAATGTCAAGTAAGAGAGAGAGAGAGAGAATCATGTAAAGACAAAGAATAACACGGTGAAGGAGAAACATTGAATGCCAAATAAGAAAGAGAGAGAGAAACATTCATGTAAAGATGAAGAATTACATGGTGGAGGCAATTAAAAAAGGAGTTGAAAATAAATTAAAAGGTGGTAAAAAGAAAGACAATTTTAAAGAGAAAGAGAGAGAGAGAGACAAAAATAAAACAATCATGTAAAGATGAAGATTTACATGAAGGAGAAACATTGAATGTGAAATAAGAAAAAGAGAGAGAAACAAATGAGAAAATATATGAATGAAAAAAGTAACATAGGAAAAAAGAGAGGTAATATTAAAAATCTAGATAAAGAAAATAAAGTAATAGAATGAGATAAATAAATACAATACCAAAAATAATTGAAAATTATGTGACCTACAAGAGATGCTGAATCAACCTTAGCCCAAAAAAAAAGTTTATAGAAAAAAGAGACTGACAAAAAGAGAAAAAATGTGATAAATAGAGGGAGGGAGAGAATGACAAATCTACATATAAAGATAAAAAAGAAAAAAAATGACAAAAAAAATGAAACAATAGAGAATAAAACAAATAGAAAGTGAGTGAGCAAGCAAGCGAGAGAGAGAATAAAAAGAAAAAAACCGAGAAAACATATAAAAATGTGAAAACATAGAAATGGGCAAGGAAGATAGATAGACTAAGAGATATAATTGAGAAGATTAGAAAAATAGATAACAAATAAAAATGTGTGAGACATATGGGAAAAGAAAATAAAGAAATAATTTTGATTAGTGAAGCCATGGTTTCTAGATCTAAGGCACCTTTGATCCAAAGGGCAGAGGAGAAGGATGCTATGTTACTTAATATGAATAGATTTTTGGTGTATCAATTAATAAATAAATTAAAATCACATTAAAATTGACGTCCAATTAATCAAAATAATCCAATCCAAACCCCTTTTAAAGGAAACAAAAAGGTATAGACTTCTCTCTTTTTTTGTTGAATCAGGGGTATCCCTATGACCCAACCCAATGCCCAACCTTCTTTACCTTGGTCATTTATTTTTCCAAGTTGGGGTTGGAAAGGGTTGAACTAGGTCACAAGAATAAAAATTCTTCTAAAGCACCTTTGATCTAAAGGGTAGAGGAGAAGGGTGCTATGTTACTTAATATGAATGGATTGTTAGTGTATTAATCAATAGGTACACTAAAATCACATTATGATTTTTTTGTAAATTGGCCTCCAATTAATCAAAATATTCCAATCTAAACCCCTTTTAAAAATGATAAAAAGGTATGAACTTCTCTTTCTTCATTTTTTAGATTCAAGGGTATCCCTATTGTAATGCCCAAAATTTAAACCAAAATACAGTTAAGGAAAAAACATAAATTTCAAATTTTGATTACAATACATGATTAACTTGCAAAAAAATTGTTTCCAAACACACAATTCTCAAAAAGCATAACATTTAACCAAATATAGATTATAATATTAAGTTAAGTAACTAAATTGCTTAAGCGATCCTAATAGGGTTCAAGTGGAGACATGAAGTTCATATCATCAAGATAGACTTAATTAGTCCTACAAACACATTCATGATCAGAAGATACAATCAAGTCACAAGCTATGCCAATACAATATATCAATATTAACTCAAAGTAATGAAAAGAGAGCGAACCCTAGGGGCCATACCTAATTCCTTGGGGGCTCATCTCTAACAGCCTTTCCTACGTATATATTTCATAGAGGAATTGTAGTTCAACAATTAGACTTCAACCATCACACTTGGTTGGTAAATAATTGGGTATAACCACTGGGTTCAAATGGTGTCCCTACCTCCTTTATCATACGAAAGTCAAATATACTGTACAGAACAAGATTACTACCTAAATATGGAGTAAAGTAATAATTAAGCACACTTGCATGACAATGACACAAGGTAAGTAATATGCCAAGAAGCATTTAAGTGACTCTAGCAAGTATTCACATGATAAAAAATTCACTTATTTAGATAGTTGAATAAACATTTGCAGAACATAGTTTTATCCTAACTTAAGATTAATTACACCATAGATTAGTTAAATAATAATATAATGGGATTCATTAATTGATTTAATGGGACAATGCTCATTAATTGGTCCTAACTAATTTCCCTTTGGCCCCAAATTATGAGGTTGAAAGTCTTTAACCAACATAGTTTCGTAGGAGTTTAATTTTATCCAACCAAGATAACATAATTCTAATAATGCAAGATAATAATACTCAAAGAGTCATCATTTCTTTCGAATTAATCATGTCGGTTAAGAATGCTAGCTTAACATAATTAATAAATATAGACTAAGAAATTATACAATTCCTATATAATGATCTAACTAACAAAATTTGGCTTGATAATCTCATATACAAGAAAATGCTATTCCAACACATCTCCTTTGGTTCATTTAGGTCTTGAACACATGGTCAATAATATTCATTTCAAAATTCTTTACATCAAGGTAATATCTAACATAACTCACCGAACAATAGTCACGTGTATACATGTGGGTTGTATCTCTTGCTTGGGTTACATACACACACAAACTCTCTTACATTCATCACTATATAATTTTTAGTAATATTATATAATAAAAATATGGTATAACATTTTTATAAGGTAATAAGGATTAAGAGTGTTTATTATTACCCTATGATCATACGTGCTAAGCCATTGGATTACTATGAGAATTATTCAAGAGCTAACTTCACTTGATGCCATTATTAATAATATAAGTAGTGGATTATTTTTCATTGATCAACTCATTAGTATTTATCAATAATAAGAGTAATTCTTGAATAGATGAAACCAAATAGCTTTCCCATGACATGCTAATGCTAGTATCAAATATGATTAAAACCTTACTCAAAATTATAATGTTTAGATTAGATATCACATGGTAGTATTAATAATATACACACACATATAGCTAATGTTTGATATTGTATATTCCATGTTGATGACATTACATTACTCATGGCACCTTAATCAACACTCCAATATACCATAAGATACTATAGAATGGGTTGATCCAATTATTATACCATATTCCTAAGGTCAAGTAATGACTTATGATACAAAAATGATACTTATGAAAGACTAACATTTACACCATTATTGTTATTACAATAATCTATAACTCATAAGAAGAGCTTAACTAGTTATGCTTGAGAGATGAACACCCACAACATCCAATTTATGGGAAGAAGAAGAATTAACACCTTTCAAGTAAGTAGTAGCTGACACTAATGAGGATCAATCAATGTTGCAACATTCGAGGCAATCTGATGACATAATAAAAAGGAAGGCAAACACTTTCAATTCTAGTTTAGTAACAATACATATTTCTTCAAAAGAAACTAGCTAGTTATTAGTAATTTAAAGTGACATAAAATATGTGTCATAATATTTTCAAAGTTTTATAGGTTATAAGAGTTATGGAGGTATCTAAGGCACATACTACACTCTTCCTAAAGACAAATCATTACCTGAGTTATGCTTGTGTCTAAGAATAAATTATTTATGGAAGGTCAAAAATTTCTTTTTAAATGGAACAATATAAGACGAATTTACTAAAGCTTATCTAATTTTTTTAAAAATGGGTTTTACAAGTGACAACTTAGAGGCAAGTTGCACCTCTAAAATTCTTGACAACTAGTAGCTAGAAAAGAGTTTACTACTGGTTTATATTGAGTACAACTACACTTGATAACATGTTACATATTTAATTAACAAACAATATTGTGGCATAAGATGCACCTAAAACTGAATTAACAAATATAAGTTTTTTCAAACTTAAGTGTCCTATTATATTTGAATTTTATAGAAGTACCCTAGATATAAAAATCCATCAAACTTGTTACATATAGTCTTTCCATTTTGGCAGTACTTGGGAATCCCTGGATTTGAAAACCCTTGGAACTTAAAGCCTAAAATATAGTGGAAAAAGAATGAAAACTACTGTAGAAGAGTGTGCATGCGTCATAATAAACAAAGAAAGGTAACCTAGAATTGTTTTCCTGTGTATAAATACCAAAGCATACTTCAAATACATAATAGGAATCAACCCCCATAGCTCCAAAAAAAATCAAATCCAGTGTCACAAGACAAATTTAAAAAGAAATTCCAAGCTTCATCCCACTTAGTGTTATCCTATATGCCTCTATAGATCTTCCTATGTTTTTGCACTATTCTATTTTGAGTGACAATGAAATGAAAATGGAGATAAATATGGAGCCAACTAAGAGATTCAAAACCAAACTGGAAGTGAGCTAAGGCAAGTTGAAGATGAGGAAAAAAAATGACAAAGTAATTTAAGGACATTACAATTTTTTTTTTCTGAATGACAAACACAATGAAATAATAATGCAATATCTTGAATATGCCTTTGTTCAAGTTCCACTGGGTTTATTATCAAAAGTTTTACTTTTAACTTCAAATGCTTAGAGGGCGAAGGAAAAAATTAGGAAACTAAACGAAAGCTAGGTAGTGGAATTTCAGGGCTTTGTTAACCCAAATAAAATAACAAAACAAATTCTAAGGCTATGCCAAGATTATTTCTTAAGTTTTCTTATATATGGCTTTGAAAACTTCTAGGTATAAAGTAACAAAAATGTATGTATTAGGTACATACCAGGTCTTCTCACTGCCTCATGCGTAACCCTCTTTGTTGAGAGCAATGTAAACTCAAGGAAGGACGTCCAATATTGATCTAAGTTGTGTTGCCATAACAAAAAGTCTCCTCCCGCATGCCCCTCTAGTGTGATTGTGCTATTGTGTGAATAGAGTTGGTGCTCAGTTTTCATCATGCAACAACACAAGGCACCCAATAGAGGCATAAAAGTCCCCACCTAGGAAACTCAATTGCTATTTGGAGGTTCTTTCACCCTCACAAAACAAGGATCGACATTGGTAGCAACTTCAAGAGTCTTCCATTAAATTGCTAGAATTTACATTCTACTATGTATGTGTGTTGGGTTTAGAGTGGATTGAGAAGAGAAACAAATTGGAATAAAAGCAAGGGGTTTAACTTCACCTCATTGGCATCCAATCTCCTCCTTGGAAGCTAGGGACTTGTAATCAACATCTACAATAGTATACCATCTCTTACATTATTTTTTGAGAACCTTCATTGTACTGCCTCCATGTGATTGAGGACTAGCCTGATAAATTTGAAGGAATGAATCTGATTGATCTGAAGTACAGGGAAAAACAAGTCGCCCTAGTTTCTCTCATTCATAGAGACCATTTTTTTACCTTTTGGCTCCCACAATTCAAGGTTTATGCCATCCTTCCTATTCAGCTTGGCATTGAAATAACCGCCCCTCAAGTGCTTCTCAGTTCTTCTTTGCATGTTCAGAGCATTTTCCCGTGAAAAAGAATGGATTGATTTCTAAAAAGTTTGTCTCCTTCCTGATAACATGTAAAACACTCCTTTCTATCCCTAAACCCCCGCTTCAAGATAGATGGTGATATCCTCATAAAGACATCATTTTGAGGAAACTATTTGTCAGTGCGATGTTAGGCAAGAAAGGAGCTATCACCTTTTATGCAAAACACAGAGTTACAATAGAGGCTCTACAAAATATTTACCCAAAGAGAACATAATGAAATGATCTCATGATCTTGAATTGTTTCACATGTAACATTATTCCTCTAGGCTTGGCATGTTCGTAGATCCTTCCCATCATGTCCCTTAAAGATGGAAATAAAAAGCTTGGCATTCAAACTTCAAAATCTCCCCAATTCCTATTGCATTGATTACTCCTTAAGATATGGAGCCATCAACAAGAAATCCCCTACCGACTTACCACAGTGGAAAATAATACACTAATAATGGTAGTTGGACCACCTTTTGAAGCGACGTGGGAGTGATTTCCCAATTTATTTCTATGAATTGGTGTATATTTAGGTGGAAAGTGTGATATTGAGATAACCATCTCAAATAGAGCACAACCAACTCAATTACTCCCTATGATTTATATTTCAATAATATGGTGGAATATTAATTTAATATTGTAATAATTATTAACGACCTTTCCATACTTTACAAACTATTGGTTAACTTGAACCTCTTGTAATAAATGTTCTTTTATTAATGAAATAAATATTATATTGATGATGTGAAATAACTGACTAGTGATAAAAATATAAAAAATACTCTATAAATATGATTGGTACGTTCTTAATTAGTAATGGTAATTTTTGAAGCTAAATATCATAATAATTTTGGTCATTTAACTAACATTTCCTCTTTCTTTCTCCTTTTAACACTTGCATGCCCTAGCTAAGGTTTCATAGTTGTATAAGTCATGGCTATTATTTTAATTGTTTCATGAAACTAACCAGTCTTAACATACGTCCTCCCTCTCTTGATCTCACAAAATTAATCTTTATAATATATGGATCCATAAGTAATAATTATAAACTAACTTTATTACTTATTATTTTTATCCCATCATTTTAATGTAAGATCACACCTAAGACTAAAGTTAATGCTTGTACAATCCTTAATCAAATAAATCTCTAATTACTAATAGAGGTAAACCCAATTAGTTGACATCGTAAGTGAAAATGCATTCATTCCACACACTTGACAATCAATACTAGTATTGATATAAATAAACTTATGATTCCTTCATCTCCACTTACCTTGCAAATATCACTAAAATTATAGATAAATATATTTACCACAAGAAGTTATCATAACACCTTTAATTATTAGCAATAATAATGTTTAAACATAATATTATGACTCAACTGAGTCTATAAGGTAATTAGGTCTCCCCATGCTCCATTATTTCTCTAATACCTATTACTGAATATTCCTAACATCCTATTCTGCACACCCATTTTGGCATCATATAAATGAGCAATGTGCAAGGAGTCCATCAATATGCAAGGAAGCTTCACACTATAAGGATTGTAACATGATTTATAATTAACATCCACATATTCCATAACATTTCAAACACCAAAAGTACCATTAATCTTATTCACAACATGTTCAAATATCACTCATTTAAAAAAACTAATATCTTTTAGAACATTACCACAATGCAAATAAAATACTTATAATTAACAAGTGAATCTACTATAAACCATATGGATTTTATGTTGTGAGGTACACTGTTACCACATGTTAGATAATCCTTACATGTATTATGGGGAGTTGATTGAGTGGCCTTACACCTATGATCCAGCCCAACACCCAGCCCACCTTAAATTCTTCCAAGTTGGGGTCAGGAAGGGTTGTCACACTACGACTAGACTAGTCCCCTAGGGATGTATGAAACAGTCTACAAACCACTTGCATCAAGTAAACCTTGACCTCAAAGTCAAACCCATGACCACAGGGAGCATACACATGACTTAAGCCTCTTTTTTTATTTGTGTGCGCTTTGGGATGAACCCAACTTCTATTCCTTCTTAGGAGAGAGAAAGAGGGTATGGAGATGAGTTTTTAATTCAATTTTAACATAGATAAATTAGATACAAGGAAAGATAATAGAAAAATAGATCTAGATATAAAATAGATAGAATGAAAAGTGAAAGAAAAAGAGTTACAAAAAAAGGAAAATAAAAGAAATAAATAAAGAGAAAGAGGTAAGGACATGGAGAGACAACAAAGAAAAGGTTGTGAGAGAAAGTCAAAAGATAAAAAGTAGACAAAAATGATAAAAATATCAAAAATGAATAACATGGAGATGAATAAATAAATAATGAATGACAAAAAACATAGAGAGAGAGAGAATGAACATAGATAGACAACAAAGATATACTCATGTAGAAATTTGAATAAATAATATTTTTTTAAAAAAAGACATAAAAGACAAATAAAGTGAAGAGAGAGAAAAAGAGAGAATTCCAAATATAGAGATAAAGATTACAAAAAGTGTCTAAAGAAATGATAAAAAAAAAGGAAAACAAAAACAAAGAAATATTGGTGAAAAAATAAAGAATCTTTAAAATAAATATACAAAAAATAAATACAAATAGAGAGACCTAGAACTGAAAATGTAAAGAATCAAAGTGCTAAATGTTGAAGAGGAGTTAATGTGATAGAATAGAGAAACTATAAAATAAAATGATGGATTAAAAAGACAAACAAAGGAGGAAAATAATCCGAGGAATTAAAAAAATATAGATACAAAATAAAGGAATTAATCTGTATAAAATGCCACGAGATAAAAAATGTAAAGGATGAGAGAAAAAAACTAAAATTAATATTAAGGTGGGAGAAAATAAGATATATAGATAAAGGAATGAGATAGAAATTTATGGAATGGTTGAAATAAAGACAGCATACAAAAGAAGGGAAAAAAATAAAGCAAGTGTAAAAGGATAAAAAAAGAAAAAGGAAGAATGAGTAAATGAAAGTGAGAGAGGAACAAATAAAAATCAATAGATAACAAATGGTTAGTGAAAGGGAAAATAATGGGATGAATGGGAAACTATTAAGTGTGAGGAAATAATAAATCATAGAAAATAAAATAAGAATAAAAAAGGAGAGTGGAAAAGTGAAATAAAAGTTTAAAAAATTAAAAAAAAATGAGAAAAGAGACATAAAAATAAATTAAAAAATAAAAATAAAAAGAATTGAAAATAAAAATAAATTAAAAACAAAAATAAGGTAGGAATAGGAACAATCATAAAAAACAAGAAAAAAAGAAAAAGAGAGAACATTAAAAAAAACATTGAATGCCAAATAAAAAAAGAGAGAAATAAATGATCACCAAAGAATTACATGGTGAAGGTAATTAAAAAAAGATTGAAAAATAAAAAAGATTGAAAATAAAATAAATTAAAAGAAAACAAAATAGAGATTGGGAATAAGAATAATCATAATAATAAAAAAAGAGAAAATTAAAAATTGAATGCGAATAAAAGAGAGAGAGAGTGGAAAAGTGAAATAAAAGTTTAAAAAATTAAAAAAAATTGAGAGAAAAGAGAAAAATAGAATTAAAAAATAAAATAAAAGATTGAAAATAAAAAATAAAATTGAGAGAAACAAAATAAGCTAGGAATATAAGACAATCATAAAAAAAGAAAAAAAGAAAAAGAGAGGAGAAATTAAAAAAGAAAGGACGGATAGCAAATAAAAAAAGAGAGATAAATGATCACCAAAGAATTACATGGTGAAGGTAATTAAAAAAAGATTGAAAAATAAAAAGGTGATAATTTAAAACAATTTTAAAGAGAAAGAAAGAGACAAAAATAAAAAAAATATAGATTGAAAGAAAACATAAATAAAAGTAATAAGAAATAAAGTGAGATGTGCATAGAATAAAAAATACACATATAAAAGAAGATACAAATGAAATATCAAATATATGAATGAAAAAATAACAAAGAGAAAAGAGAGATAATATTAAAAATCAAAGCAAAGAAAAATAAAATAACTGAATGAGATAAATAAATACAATACTAAAAATAATTGACAATTATGTGACCTACAAATGATGCTCAATCAACCATAACCAATGAGCAAAAGGTTATAGAAAAATAGTGACAAAAAGAGAAAAATACGATAAATATAGAGAGAATGACAAATCTACATACAAAGATTAAAAAGAAAAAAAAAGACTAAGAAATAAAACAATAAAAATATAAAAAATATAAAGACATATGGGGAGAAAATAAAAATAGGTTACGGTTGGTAAAACTGTTGGGATGTGAAGCCCATGATCCACACATGACTTTCATTAAGTAATCTCAATCTCTTAAGTATTGAAGAGAGAGCTTAGCTTTAATATAAATACAAGAATCTGATCCATGTATCATATAAGCGATAATACAAGTTTCCACCTTTCCCGAAGTGGATGCTTAGCCATTTATGGTGAACCCGTTAAAACTTTTAATGTTATACTGTTTTTAAACAATGTTTATTTACATTTTATTCATCTTAAATTAGATTATATTTCCTCTGCTCCTTAATTCACCAATTAATTGAGTATGAATTTCGGTTGGTAAGGAGTAGATATGGAAGATAGTGTACTTTTGTTAACGAGACAAAATTGAAACAAATGCTTGGGTGTTAGATCACGGGAGCTTCATTTTCTATTACTTCGTATGAGGAATTTTTCAAAACCTTTCAAAGCGGTGTTTTTGGTAAGGTCCTTCTTACTTGAGATAATAATAAAATCTCTTGATATTGTTGTATAGGAGATGTTTTTGAGCCACTTAAAATGGAAAAAGTTGGTTGTTAAGGGATGTCAAGTATGTCCCTCAACTGAAACATAATTCAATTTTAGTTGGGAAATTGAGTTCTCAAGGATGTGGAGTCACTTTTGAACTAAGTCGATGGAAGGTGACAAAAGGAGCCCGAGTGATTACAAAAGGCAGCAAATTAAACACTTTATATGTGTTGGAGAGTCACAATGAGGTGGGAGCTATGAAGGCAATGGTGGATAGTGACACAGATCCTTGGTTCAAGAGGCTTGGTCACATGTGCATGCAAGGTCTTGAGAATTCGCACAAAAGGAATCAATCTCTGAAGCTGAAATCAATGAAAGATAAGAAGAGGGTCACATTTGATCTTCTAGAGGAGCGAGAAGAAGTGAGGAATTCCATGAAATGTAAGGTGATAAATTATGATCACAATTCCACAAGTAAGAAGTTAAAAGCACATGTAGTGCCTCATGAAGAAATAGCTATTGTTGTTGTTGACTGTAGAATTTCATTGATGGAAATAGATGAAACTCCCTTGGATGCACAATTTGTCACAAAAGCCACTCCAATGGATGAAGATATGCCATTTATTGAAGCAGAATTGCATGCAAATGAAGCCAGAGAGGCCGAGAGTGCAACGGTGGCCACTTTGGAGGACTCCAAGAAGAAAGACCTACAGACTGGCAGTGGCAGGAAAGGTCCAAACGATGAAGTTGAGAGAGAACTTGAAGATGGAGAGGTAGACGTGTTTGAGGAATTCAAAGAATTTGAAGGAAAAATAATGAGTGCTCCAAGTCTGGTCTGTGGGCATCCCGTTGAAGAGAAGACCTTTGTGGCGGTAGAGTTTTCGAGTGTGGTTCGTGATATGGATGTGGCAGATTCGGACACGGAGCTGAAGCTCGTGGGAAAGTGTGGGCTTGGAAACAAGACGAAGTTGTGGTGGGTGCAGTATGTGTCACATGAAATGGCAGAAAAAAACAAGGTTCCTTGCAAGAAAATAAATTCGTTTTCCCTCAAGACAGATTATTTCCAGGGTTTTGGAAAAGCTAGTTTGAAAAATGCCTCAAAGAGTATTCATTTTGATTTCACTCAAGGTTCTCTACACCATAATTATGAAAATATAGGGTATGTGAGAGTTGACGAGGCCATGTCGTGGATGAACGCCATTGTCTGAGCCATGGTGGCGCACTCGCTAGCGCCCACCCTGAACTCACTGCCTCCATGTGGCAGCGCCTTCGACTCCGGACCCCTGGTGACGAGAGATATTCTGGGGGTGATGTGTGAGATGATTGTGAAGGAGGTGGGGAAGTTGGAGCATATTTTGGCCAATCTGAGACGAGGCGGGCGATTTCGGCCAAATTAGGGCGCTTACAGAGTTCTACGAGATTCTGTCGTTTGCTTCTAAAGAATTTTGGGAGGCACAAAATGAGAAGGAAGTTGATTTGCTAGATTTGAGTCAAGCCACATTTTCTTCTGAACAGGAGGAGGAAAAATTTGCATCAACACTTTTCACTAGTGGGCCTTTGTCCACATCTGTATACAGAAAGAATTGGGAGACATTTTCAACTTCGGAGGGACCTGAGTCATAATCGAATGGGATAACTTTAGCATGGCAAACTCCACTGGCAGAAAATGGCAAGGAAGGATGGGAGCTTGTGAAGCCTGCGTTGCAGGCTTTGGAAATGACCTTTCAGTTTATATCGTCGATTCTGTTTGATGCAGGGCTTACCATGCATGACTTAACTTTGATGGTTGATCCAACGAATGAAGAAAAGGTAGTGTTTGCCAAGTTTGGTTCTGAGGCAGATGAAGAAATTATGACTCCGATTAAGTCTATTTTGTGGACTGCTTGGGATGAGGAGCATGTTAAGGAGAAATTTAAAAGGTATGGTGAAATTGAGAATGTAGAACTGGCACGTAATATACCTTCTGCCAGACATAAAGAATTTAGTTTTATTAATTATGCAACTCGTCAAGCATCATTGGCATGTATTGAAGGTGTCAACAAGAATGAGATTTCCAATAACCCTATTACTGTGGTTTTTCAATTTATTCAATCTGAGTTGGAAGAACAGTTACATAGTTTTGGGAAAAAGGACACATTACGGTGTTTGGAACTTGAGAATGAAGGCAGATATTTGTAGATTGTCACCAGTAAGGTAGACACTAGTTTCTTCGATCCACTTCATAGTAGTTACAAGTTCCATTTTTTGAATGATTTTAGTGACCTATGGGCTACGAACAGTGAGTGGTACAATGAGACTATAACTATCAGCTGGGGGAAACTAGTGGAATTTGATGAAAATAACACCCAGAAGGGGGCAGATCATGTGGAAACTATTCGAGTTTGGGAGAATATTCTTGCGTTTCTTGAACGAATTGATAATGAACTCTTCAAAGGTTTACAGTGCATTGATCCTCACACAAAGGAGTATGTTGAGTGCCTGCAAGATGAGCCCTTGTTCATGATACTTGCACAGAACGTTCAAGATTATGTTGAACAGATGCACCAGGTCTATGAGGCCATGAGAAAACTGGCAGAAAGGCAAACCAGGACAGATGTTGGCAGTGTGTCTTGGCCCGTATTCAAATGGGTAGGTGGTAGAGATGATAAATATTTTCTCAAGATTGTGTTAAGCTTCGTTCTATCTGATTTGGCATGGAGAAGACTGATTCAACGTGTTCGTGACAAAGTTTGGCAAAGTTAAAATCTTCAATGGGCCTAGTTGTGATGTGAAGAGAAGATGGAAATGTAGGGGATGACACAATGCATGGCTATGCCGATTGGACTTCACGGGGGTTGTTGGGATGTGAAGCCTTGGTCATGACATTTGTCTTCCCCTCTCTTTGTACCGAAAGCTTAGCTTTAATAATACAGAATACAGTCCATGTATCATATAACGATATGCAAGTTTTCCACCGCTTTCCCGTGGATGTAGCCATTTATGGCCCGAACCATTAAAACTTGTTATATTGTTTTCACTGTGTGTTTATTTACGTTTATTCATCTTGTCATTAGTTATGTTTTATCGCTTAATTCTCAACAAAGCCATGGTTTCTAGATCTTTTTTGACTCGGGGATATCCTATTTGTAACAACCCCCAACCCACCTTGGTCTTACATTTTCCAATTTGGGGTTGAAAGGATGAACTAGGTCACATAAGATAAAAATTCTTCTGAGACACCTTTGATCCAAATGGTAGAGGAGAAGAATGTTATGTTACTTAATATAAATGGATTGTCGGTGTATCAATCAACAAATAAAAGATAGAAAAACATATGAAGAGAAAAAATAAAGAAATAATTTTGATTAGTGAAGCCATGGTTTCTAGATCACTTTTTCGGTTGACTTAGGGGTATCCCTGTGACGCAATCCAACACTTAATCCACCTTGCCTTGGTCTTACATTCTACCAAGTTGGGGTTGGAAAGGGGTGAATTGGGTCACAGGGATATAAATTTTTCTAAGACATCTTTGATCCAAAGGGTAGAGGAGAAGGATGTTATGTTACTTAATATGAATGAATTAAATTGGTGTATGAATCAACAAATAAAAAGTAGAAAGACATATGGGGAGATAAAACAAATAAATAATTTTGATTAGTGAAGCCATGGTTTCTAGATTTTTTTTTATTGACTCAAAGGTATCCTCGTGATGCAACCCAATGCTTAATTCGCCTTACCTTGGTCTTACATTTTGCCAAGTTGGGGTCGAAAATGAGTGAGTTGGGTCACAAGGATATAAATTTTTCTAAGGAACATTTGATCCAAAGGGCATAGAAAAATGATAGTATGTTACTTAATACGAATGGATTGTTGGTGTATTAGTCAATAAATAAAACATAAAACAACATATTGGGAGATAAAATAAAAATAATAATTTTGATTGGTGAAGTCATGGTTTCTAGATCTTCTTTTTTGTTGACTTAGGGGTATCCCCATGACACAACTCAATGTTTAACCCACCTTACCTTAGTCTTACATTATGCCAAGTTGGGGTCGGAAAGGGGTGAGCTGGGTCATAGGGATATAAATTCTTCTAAAGAACCTTTGATCCAAAGGGAATAGGAGAAAGATGTTATGGTACTTAATACAAATGGATTGTTAGTGTATCAATCAAAAAATAAAAGATAGAAAGACATATAAAGAGAAAAAATAAAAAATAATTTTGATTAGTGAAGCCATGGTTTCTAGATCTTTTGTTTTTTTAATTGACATAGGGGTATCCCCGCAACACAACCCAATGCTTAACCTGTTTTACCTTGGTCTTACATTATGCCAAGTTGAGGTCGGAAAGTGGCGAGTTGGATCATAAGGATATAAATTCTTCTAAGACACATTTAATCCAAATGTCAGAGGAGAAAGATGTAATGTTACTTAATACAAATGGATTGTTGATGTATCAATCAACAAATAAAAGATGGAAAGACATATGAGAAGAGCAAATAAAGAAATAATTTTGATTGGTTAAGCCATGGTTTCCATATCTTTTTTTTTTGACTCACAGGTACCCCAAGATTCAACCCAATGCTTAACCCACCTTACTTTTGTCTTACATTCTTCCAAGTTAGGGCCGGAAAGGGGTGAACTAGGTCACATGGATAAAATTCTTCTAAGACACCTTTGATCCAAAGGGCAGAGGAGAAGGATGTTATGTTACTTAATACAAATGGATTGTTGGTGTATCAATTAACAAATAAAATATAGAAAGACATGTGGGGAGAGAAAATAAAGAAATAATTTTGATTAGTGAAGCCATGGTTTTTAGATCTTTTGTTTTTTGTTAACTTAGGAGTATCCTTGCGACACAACCCAATGCTTAACCTGCCTTACGTTGGTCTTACATTCTGCCAAGTTGGGGTCGAAAATGAGTGAGCTAGGTCATAGAGATATAAATTCTTCTAAGGAACCTTTGGTCCAAAAGGCAAAGGAGAATGATGTTATGTTAATTAATATGAATGGATTGTGGATGTATCAATCAACAAATAAAAGATAGAAAAACATATGGGGAGAGAAAATAAAGAAATAATTTTGATTAGTGAAGCCATGGTTTCTAAATCTTTTATTTATTTTTGACTTAGAGGTATCCCCATTACTCAATTCAACACTTAACCCGCCTTATCTTGATCTTACATTCTGCCAAGTTGGTGTCAGAAAGGGGTGGGTTGGGTCACATGGATATAAATTATTCTAAGGCATCTTTGATCCAAAGGGTAGAGGAGAAGGATGTTATGTTACTTAATATGAATGGATTGTTGGTGTATCAATTAACCAATAAAAGATAAAAATACATATGAGAAGAGAATTTTTTTTTTTGATTGGTGAAGCCATGGTTTCTAGATTTTTTTATTGACAAGGGTATTCCCATAATGCAACTCAATCCTTAACTCGCCTTACCTTGGTCTTACATTCTGCCAAGTTGGGGTCGAAAAAGGGGTGAGTTGGATCATAGGGATATAAATTCTTCTAAGACACATTTGATCCAAAGGGAAAAAGAGAAGGATGTTATGTTAATTAATATGAATGGATTGCTGATGTATCAATCAATAAATAAAAGATAGAAAAACATATTGGGAGAGAAAATAAAGAAATAATTTTGATTGCTGAAGCCATGGTTTCTAGATCTTTTTTTTGTTGACTCAAGGGTATCCCCATGACGTAATTCAATATTTAACCCACCTTACCTTGGTCTTACATTCTACCAAGTTGGGGTTGAAAAAAATGAGCTGGGTCATAGGGATATAAACTCTTCTAAGACATCTTTGATCCAAATGACAGAGGAAAAATATGTTATGTTACTTAATACAAATAGATTGTTGGTGTATCAATCAACAAAAAATGATAGAAAGACATATAGGGAGAGAAAATAAAAATAATAATTTAGATGAGTGAAACCATGTTTTTTAGATCTTTTATTTTTTTTGGTTGACATAGGGGTATCCCTGTGACGCAACCCAATGCTTAACCTGCCTTACCTTGGTCTTACATTTTGCCAAGTTGGGGTCAGAAATAGGTGAGTTGGGTCACATGAATATTAATTCTTCTAAAAAACCTTTGATCCAGAGGGAAGACGAGAAAGATGAAATGTTACTTATGATTGGATTGTTTATGTATCAATCAACAAATAAAAGATAAAAAGTCATATGGGGAGAGAAAATAAAGAAATAATTTTGATTGGTGAAGCCATGGTTTCTAGATATTTTTTTTTGTTGACTTAGGGGTGTCCTTGCAACGCAACCCAATCCTTAACTCGCCTTACTTTGGTTTTACATTTTGCCAAGTTGGGGTTGGAAAGGGGTGAGCTAGGTCACATGGATAAAAATTCTTCTAAGACATCTTTGATCTAAAGGGCATATGAGAAGGATGTTATGTTATTTAATACGAATGGATCATTGGTGTATCAATCAACAAATAAAAAATAGAAAGACATATGGAGAGAGAAAATAAAGAAATAGTTTTGATTAGTGAAGCCATAGTTTCTAGATCTTTTGTATTTTTGTTAACTTAAAAGTATCCCCATAACACAACCCAACACTTAACCCGACTTACCTTGGTCTTACATTCTGCCAAGTTGGGGTCAGAAAGGGGTGACCTGAGTCATAGGGATATAGATTCTTCTAAGACATATTTGATCAAAAGGGTAGAGGAGAAGGATGTTATGTTACTTAATATGATTGGATTGCTGGTGTATCAATCAATAAATAAAAGATAAAAAAAACATATGAGGGGAAAAAACAAAGAAATAATTTTGATTGGTGAAGCTATAGTTTCTATTTTTTTTATTGACTCAAGGGTATCCCAATGATGCAACCCAATGCTTAACCCACCTTACTTTGGTCTTACATTCTGCCAAGTTGGGGTTGAAAAGGGGTGAGTTGGGTCACAGGGATATAAATTCTTCTAAGACACATTTGATCCAAAGGGTAAAGGAGAAAAATGCTATGTTACTTAGTACAAATGGATTGTTGGTGTATCAGTCAATAGATAAAAGATAAAAAACATATTGAGAGAGAAAATAAAGAAATAATTTTGATTGGTGAAGCCATGGTTTCTAGGTCTTTATTTTCTTGTTGACTAAGGGGTATCTTCATAACACATCTCAATGCTTAACCCGCCTTACCTTAGTCTTACATTCTGCCAAGTTGGGGTCAGAAAGGGGTGAGCTAGGTCATAGGGACATAAATTCTTCTAAGGCACCTTTGATCCAAAGGGCAGAGGAGGAATATGTTATGTTACTTAATACAAATAGATTGTTGATGTATCAATCAACAAAGAAAAGACAGAAAGACATATGGGGGGGAAAATAAAGAAATAGTTTTGATTGATGAAGCCATGGTTTTTAGATCTTTTTTTTTTTGTTGACACAGGTGTATTCCTGCGATGCAACCCAATGCTTAACCCACCTTATCTTGGTCTTACATTCTACCAAGTTGGAGTTGAAAAGGAGTGAGTTGGGTCACAGGGATATAGATTCTTCTAAAAATTGTGCTCTCTTGAAAATCCCTAGTGGTAAAGTAAGATACAAATTTTTTGTTAAAAGGATTTAGAAACCTTTGAGCATATGAAACTAGCCTTCTCATTCATGCGCTTAAATTGGATTTCTCGAAGAGGGTTTAACATCCATCATGGCAATACTAAAATGAATATATGTCACATGCTAAAGTAAAAATGCCAATCCAAGAATGATAAACTTTATTAAGCCTATGTGCAACAATAGTAAAGATGTTATACACCATCTCTCTCTTGAATGGATTCATTATAAGATAAATTTTCCCCTTGTAGCCTAGTTGTGTGAATAATATTTGAAATCCCTTCTAGTTCTGAGTGCCTCGTGGGAGGGAAAAAGTGTGGCTTAACTAAATCAATGAGATTTAATTAGATTCACATGTGCTTGAGTATCATATATTGTAGGCAGTCACATGCATGCTTGAATGTATATCCCTAAGTGTATATATATATATATATACTAGTATTTATTTATTAGTCCCACCAAGGAGTCATATTTAATGGGACATAATTGTCATGGGAGTAAACATAATATTCACTATGCAAACTATGGTGATTGATATTTCATATTTTGTATTTATAGTTTGAAATAATAACATAGGTATTAATAAGAAAAGTGCATGGGAAGCCTACATAAGGATAGCCCTTAGATAACTTGGAAGATATATAATGGGTGTACTTAAGATATTATCTGGCTTGTGATAGCTCATTTTAAATATTTAATAATAACATGATTATGTGAGAATTATGGATTGGATTTTTAAACCTATGTGCATTTGTGGGGAATAATTCAATGAATTAAAACTTGGTATATATAATATTGATTTAATTGGGGCTTAATTTGCTATTTATCTATATCCTTCTAAAATGTTTGAAGTAATAAATTTTCATACCATTTTTGAATATTAAATGGTGAGGACAAACCATTGAGTTTGAAAGACCTTCATGCATAGTGTTGTGTCTATTTGCTTGGTAGTTATATAACATAAGGAATGATGGCGTCATTTAGTGGCACTACAACCACACCTTATTAAACCTATCTTTAATGTTGAAATTTGGTGCTTTTGATAATTCATTGGTACCATGGTAAATTTTTTACATGATCACAACCTCTCAAACATAATAACCTTAATATGGAAGTTATTATATATGAACAAAGGAAGGATAATAGAGTTATAATGAACTGAAACATGATTGCATACTAAATGAAAGGCAAATATTGTTGAGATTGAGTTAAGAGATAAAATCTATATATGCAACATCTCATGATACCTATTGTTGACCATGGAGGTCATATTTAGTATAAAGGGTAATTATGCTCGAGATAGAAAAAAGTCAAGGAGCATTCTATGCTAGTGATGGCCACCCTTGGTTGCTTAGTCATCCGATGGACTACAAGAGAGTTTCTAATGAAGAATTGATAGGTAACAGTTGGGCCAACCTCAAAGTATAGTGTTGGCATATCTTGATGTGGAAACAATATACTTGATCCAAGTGAGTTGAGGGTGGACCTCGCTAAAGTGTGCGACGCTTTGAATCCTCCTTCAAGTGGTTCGATGGTGCAAAAGATAGGAGAAAAGGATGAGACCCATGGTGTAGTGTGCAATGCACAAACATTCCTTTTCTATTTGGGATGCAGTAAGGGCAAGTGTGTGTTAGCCAATGTGGATGTATTTTCCAGCCACTGTTGTGATGTGATGTACATAATATGAGCTGAATCACTAAAGTTCTTGTGATGTACACATGAGGTAGTCACTATTGTGATGCAATGTACCTATGAGCTCATCACTAATGTACTTGTGGTAAGTGTGTGATCCAATCACTGTAGTACTTGGGAAGTGCATATGAATTAGTCCCTATTGTACTTGTGATGTATGTTGGATCTAGTCACTGTGTATAGGTGGTGTATATTAGAGCTAGTCACTGTGTATATGTGACTTATGTAGGGTCATTATTTATATGTTACACATATTAGAGCTAGGTACTTGTATATGTGATGTATGTTGGAACCAATCCCTATGCATATGTGATTTGTATGAGCTAGTCACCTTAGGTATATGTGAGGTATGCTTGAGTCACTCCATATGGGAATTGGAAAATTATGAAAGGATATGAACCTTATGCATTTGTGTATATCTGCACACTATTGATTGATAAGGTTTGGTATGGAACCAACACTTGATGGTGAGTTGATTTCATTATATTATAATAGGCTAAGTTGATATCTTACGCTTAATTAATAGCCTTGGTTTAAAGGTGCAATCAAAATCCCATATAAGATGAGGGAATGAACTCTCTTTGACCTTGGTGGGTGAACTACGAAGCCTCTGATTCCTACAAAGGGATATGTAAGTAGGGTCATCAAGAACGAACCCTCGAGGCTTAGATCTAGGCCTAGTAATGGCTTTAACCTTGGTAGCTTACTACCCCTATGTGTAAGTATATAAATCCAATGAAGTCAAGTTGATGCCACCATGATGAATGGTTAAGTCTTGAAGTTAACACCTCTAGTTTGCATGGAAGATGCTTGGTCGATTAAATTGGAATTTATTCTAAATTGAGTTGGTACTTGTTGATTTAAAAAAAATAGTAGCAACCGAGGAGCAGTTGTTATTGTTGCTATCTATTTTGTATTGGCCATTTCTTCTCATCAACATTCCATTTTTTGATTTGTAAAAATCAATGAAATTATCATCCAATGAAAAATTAGGTGGCATAAAAATTGAACTGATTTCTAATGTCTTGTGAGCAACTTCTAATGTCATAATTTTGGGTATTTATTTATTTTATACAAAAATATTGGCGGTCAATTTTTAAATCAACATTCAATTTTCTTTCCAATTATTAGGGTCCAAGAGAATCTATCAAGCCAAGCAATAGTACTCAAATTTTGAGCCAAGTGCTAGGCCAAAATTGATTTACACAAAAATGAGAAATCCGCTAGGGAATCAAGTTCAATAAAAAATTGATGAACTCCAACAACACTAAAACACATGTTTTCACACCAACAAATGATTCTATGTGCTTGATAGAAATAGGGAGGACTTTATAATAGTAGATGAGTTGATATCTTCTATGCCAGAGTTTGACAAAAATCCTATGTGACAAAATATTAAAAAAAAATTATTATATAACATCGAAGATTTTGTATTGATTTTTTCAATCCTAAGACCTATGTCTTCTTTTATTTCTAAAGTGTAGCCTTAGCAATAGATTAATTAGTGCATAAGCTTAATGAAAAGAGATTATTTTAGAATACCATCTCATATACAATAGTAAGTGTCACAACATGTCTTCTAAACTTGTAGTCAATAATTTTTTTTTTCAATCAATAAAACATCACTCTATGAATGGATATTATTTGATTACATTTATGTAAATGATAAATATAAAGATCAATAAATATCAAGATATTTAGCCATGCAAAAAAATGGAGAGATAAGAGTAAGGATAAAGTGAGAACACACTCAAAAATTGATTACAAATGCACAAAATATAGTCATTAATTCTGGACACCATTCAAACATGGTGGAGGTACACTGTAATGTAATGACACCTACCACATAAAGATATAAAATTGGTGAAGAAATAAATTGCATACCTGTTAATACTTCAATTTTGTTTGTAAGTGCTCAATCACATTCATCTCATCTTCATGTCAATCCTTTGCTTCTCTCCTGTATTTATTAAAAGGAAAATTATTATTGATTTTGCATATTTTATTTTAAACTTTTTATTTTGTTCTTTAAAATAAATAAATAAATGAATTCATTTTAACATATAATTTTATGCAAAACGTTAATATAAAGTTGAGTATAAATAGCATAATACGAAAAATATTTATTATTTATTATTTATATGTAAAACATTAACATAAAATTGAAGATAAATATTAAATTAAAATCTTATTATTAATGCTATTAAATTAAAATTGAATTGCTTTCTAATGTCTTGTGAGCAGCTTCTAATGTCTTGCAGCTGGCTATGTGGCATTTTGTAAAATAGTCACATGCCTTGTCTGTGCTTCCACATTTTACATGCATGCCTGTGAAAATCCCCCTATCTTTATCCTTTGATAGATGCCCATACTCACTCAGAATTGCACATAAAAGATTTGAAGGATGCAGGAATTGTAGTCACCGAAAATCTCATTTTTGCATTGCAAATGTCAAGGGTTTTTAGAAGAGTCGTGAGTTGCATAAATGGTTGTGGGCAAGAGGAAGATACAGTTGCACAAGACAGAGACATTCGTATGGAATTCACTGAGTTTTATTTATAATCGTGATGGGCAATAGACAGGCAGATGTGGGCAGCTATGGCATGCAACTTTTTTACCAGTCACTTTTTTTAGTAATTTTGGGTATTTATTTATTTTATACAAAACCCTGGCCATCAATTTTTAAATCAACATTCAATTTTCTTTCTGATTATTAGGGTCCAAGTGAATCGATCAAGCCAACCAACAGTACTCAAATTTTGAACCAAGTGCCAAGCCAAAAATTGATTTACACACAAATGAGAAATCTAATTCAAGAATGGTAGCGAAAGACAGAAACTTTGTGGACTTGATATCTAGCAAGGCTAGCTAATAAACAGATAGAGCAGTTTATCATGTAATGGAGTATTGTGTGTCCATTTTATTTAAAATATATTCTACTTATAATCAATTATAAGAAAATCTATTTAACCATATAAAAATAAATCTTATAACTAATTATATAAAAGTGGCATATGGGGTGAGAGAAACTCTATCCTTATCTAGATTGTTTGAATTTTGTGTAATTTGTAGGCATGCAATTTGATGATAAATAATAATGCTAGAGACTTATCGATAAAAACTGCCCACTCTCTCTGTGACAAGGGATTAGCTAGGCATTTCGTTCATTAATATTCATGGTTTTGCAGAGCAAGGCAGAGGATGATGAGGAGGAGGCAGATAAACATGGTTTCTCCCGTTACTCTTCCGTATTGAGTGTCATTCAAATTTGACAATGGCGGGTTGTGTAGGAGGATGATGACCAACTCACAACTACAACACCAGCAATTTAGAGGGTCTGTATTTGTGCAGGAGGATGATGAACAATTTTGGCATTGTGGATGAGAATTCTATTGAAATGGGTGTTCATCATGCCAAATTGGCAGTATGTAGGGGCCAGAGATAAATCCTCCCTGCTTTGACAGCAGGAAAGGAGAGAAGTCCCTTAAAATCGATCGTATATGCCTATGTTTACTGTCAATTGCTGGATCTGGACGGTGCAAGACCAATTATGGTGGTTCCTTGCACATTACCACATAAACAAAGCGCCAACACTGCATGCCCAATGTCATATCAGACAAAATAGAGGAACGCCAAACACAATATGGGTATGAAAGGATTGAGCCCTATTACATGATTGCTTTGTAGGGAGTGAGATTAGCAGGGAGTGATCCAATAGGACTCAATCCTTTCATATCCATATTGTAAATTTGGCCCTTCACAGCTGTCCCTGAAAGATCAATGCTGGTTGGTGACGAAGACTTTTGTTGTCCAATGAAAGAAACTTCCCCTCCAAGATTGTCATTGTAAAAGAGATCAAGTGAGAGCAAGTGGGCTGTCACATTTACAAACCAAGCTGGTATTTGCGCTGACAAATAATTGTAAGAAAGGCTGAGATGTAGGAGAGACGTGAGGTTGAGAAGGGAATTGGGAATTGATCCTTCAAGCCCACAGGAAGACATGCTGAGTTGTTGAAGGTTGGATAGGCCACGAACAGCTTCACCCCACTCTTTGCTTACAGAGACGTTCACTCCATCAAGTGAGAGGTATTCCAAGCTCACCATATTTGATAAGCTTTCTATATTCACATATAATTCTCTTACATGGTTGACTATTTGGTTAGTGTTTCAACGTTCTATACTATTCTACTTAAGCTTTATTGCATTATAAGAGGCAAATACTTTGAATGTTTACATTTGACATTAGAATCAGACATGAACTCTCCTTTCCTATTCAGCAATGGCTGAAGAAAGAATCTTTTCACAGTATAGATGAGATTAATGACTGACCTCTATAATCATTGTCTGCAAATGGATTTTAACAAAACTTCTGTTGTAAAAAATTGCTTTGCCTCTGCACAATATGGGTATGAAAGGATTGAGTCCTATTGGATCACTCCCTACTACTCTCACTTCTTTAAGGAATTAGATGTTAAGAAAATGTAGAAATCTGATTCCTGTAGTTCAGTGATGGCTGAAATATCAAATCGGATGATAAAGTTTCCATTTGGCTGATATAGCAAATCTGAGGGAAGAGGCCTTTGACATTCGGAACAAAGAAACACTAAACCAACCTAGATTTTGTTTGAAGGATTACAGACAGAACGTCAAACTTTTTAAAAGTTTTTGTGGTAATATGTTCCATTGGCTTCTGATTTTATAATCGTTTCGTTTGCTGTTTCAGAGTATACTGTTTTCAACTGAGAATAAAGCTTTGGGAAAACAAAAACTGATGCCACAAGTGCGTAGTAAAGAGCGTCAAATTGAAAGCATTCCTGACCATGTAAAAGGTAATATAGGACATTTTTCAAGCTTATTTTTTCAAAAATTACGTTGCCCTTGGTATTTCTGCAGTAAAAGCTAGATTTCAAACCCTCTACTTTTTTCTCGTTGGTGGGCACAAAGGATTTACAAGCAACAAGAAGGCTTAATAAACAAGGCATGCCCAATGTCATATCAGACAAAATAGAGGAACGCCAAACACAACAATCATAGCGGAGCTTGAAAGCAAAAAACAGGGTGATAGCTTAAACAGACACACAAACGAAAAAGATGGAAAAAGATACGTGAGACTCACCATACAGTGCAGAGGCTCAATGAGCGATTCTTTATTGCTGTTGTGTTTTCTATGACCTTCGTATACCCTGTTTCAAAAGTACACAATCCATTATCCCCATGATCAAAGCCCCAAATCTTTAAACAAGAAACCCTCTAAGTGAAAGGTAAAATCGTACCTGAATAACATGGCCCATGTTTCTTCCAAGAAAAAGCAAGAAATGATCACAGAACAGAAAGACAACGGAACGGAGTCCCTGTGAATCTCGAGGAATGGAAAACTAAAAGCAAATGTGATGGAAACGCATGATTAAATATACGCGTTCAAAATAACCGTTCGAATGGATGTGTATGGGTTTTTTTTTTTAAATCTCACATGATTTTGAGTTGAAAACATCTTTATAAAGGATCTACTTAAATAAATCCCAGACAAAAGCTTGCCTTGTTTTCTAAATTTAAGTGCATATGTGAAAATTGTAGAGTCCAAATTGCTAGCACAAAATGCCTTCAAATATGGGTCTTCAAGCCAAAATACTTCCCACCGTTCTAAATATCAAAAGTTAGATAACTTTTCTAAGCATAAAAATGTGAATAAAAGTGCTCATCAAGTTGTTAACATTTCCATGTTCCTTCATTTAAGCTATATTTTTTTAATAACAAGTTTACTAAATCTCAAGAATCTATTGACCATCTGCTTCAAACTTTGAGTGTAAATTTACTTTCACCCCATTAAGTTCATTCTTTTAGTCCCAACAAACCACTTCCTAAAGCATATAATGATCAAATATTTTAGAACAATCATCACATCAAAGATCATTAGGTTCAAACTTGTATAGGTTTTAAGCAAAAGGTACAAGACCTCATTGACAAAAATGTAATCAAAGTTGAAGGGGTTAATGATAATAAAAATCCATCAATTGGATCCTTAAATTATCATTTAAAAATTTACACAAGTCCATTTCGACATTACTTAAACAATATTGTAGAGTCGCGTGACAATAAAAACAACATGATGATGTACCACATGGTCCTATTTATGTAGGAAACATTGAATCTAATGATACATTTTCCTCCCTCCCCGTAACCCACCGATTGCATTTTACAATGAGGAAGCTCTTCAAATAACCATTATAGACCATTGTACATTTGAGCATCTGTGATCCATAGTCTATGAATCACACAAATTATGGAAATCACAAAACAAGAATATACATATTGTATTAATTAATCATAAATTAAATGGAAATTAATAATAGAAGAAGAGGAGAATTGAACACCTTATTTGTTGTGGAAGCCTTATAAAGAGAGAATGGAAAATACCTACTATCATTATTATGTATTAAATGACATGTACAATGAATATAAATTGAAATGGTTACAATTTGTACCTCTTGTTACATGCATATAAGACCCTAGCTATGGTTGCAATCTACCTCTTGCTCCAATAGTTGCATATTTACCCTATATTCCTTATGCTTATACACTCCTTTCCTTGTACATCTCATGTCAAAAACACAACACACAATTTTTCCTTCATCATAAAAGAAAAATATGTTAATATACATTATTACATTATATCCTCTCAATTTGGATATGTACAACATACAATTTTTCTTTCAATGCCCCCTTAAGCCACCAATACAATCAAACATTTATATATTACTATGCACAATAGCTTTATCTTAGGCCAAGAAGAATACTAACCATTACAAGAAGCTAAAACAATGCTTATTCAATTTATAATTTAAGCTTGAATGTTTGCACAACTAGGAACACTCACAAACCTACATTGTGCTCCTAGAGACTAGTACACCTAAACCATCATCTTTATGCACTAGAATTATGAAGCATTATTAAACACATGTACATGGAAAATTGTTATAATACACTTTTTTCAGGACCCATTTAGATCACACCTCCATTTTTAGAGAGGCTTTTGGTTTCATAAAAGATTAAAATAGGGATTGGAAAATCCCCTCAAATTTGTGACACCTATGTGTTTATCAACTCATGTTGAAAGCCTTTAAGAGCTAGATTGTGTTGTACAAAAATTGCTACAATGGATGTTCTGGGTTAGAAATCTACAAATTTATTCCTACTATTTGCACCAAAAAATGTAATACAATATATAGATACAATATAAGATTTACTTGTTTTGTAATAAAATTTTACAAAACCACCACCAAAATGAAGAGCTACTTTTTAGCTTTATAGCCATACATTTTTTTAATACTTTGAATAAGTCAAGGTATATATTTTTATTTTCTTTGAAGAATGTTTTCATATTCTTCCAATCCATATGTTTTTATTCTACATATATTTAAAAAAATTACATTTTTTTGCAAGTTATGTGACATGAATGTTTAATGATGTAATTTCTAGGATACATTTGCTTTCAAAACTCACAAAAAATATATTCGATAAAAACAAGTATACAACTTATAGTACTCACTCTTGGCTATATTTCCACTAGTTGGTTTTTAAAATTTAGAAGAAAAATTGAGGCCACACACCATACACTATATTATATTTAGTGATAAAAAGAGGAAAACTATTTTGTGTGCTCAACATTTCACCCTCTTAAGATTAACCATTTTTAAAAATCTTTCATAGTTTGGAAACTAAATTCATAGTACTACAATTGTTGATTTTATCATATCTTTAAATTTTGAGAATACACATGTCTTGAATTACTCATCTAGGTTTAGCTTTAGTTGATTTAAAAAAAAATAGTGGCCACTTTTAGCCTCCTTTTCTTACCCCATTTTCATGCACTTACTCACTTGCACTAGATAGTCCTAGACACTCACAGACCTACACCATTATCTAGACACATATTCTATCATCTTTATGTAGCAAAGTTATTAAGCAATGTGCAACATCTATCCATGAAAATATATTACAATATAGTTTATTTAACGATCCATTTGAATCAATACGCGAAATAATTAGAAATTGAAGATATGTCTTTATTGATCCAACAAATTAATATAATTAAAAAAAAAAAATACTTATAATATCCAAAAATAAACCACAATCATATTCTTAGTTAGGATTCCCTTTAAAGATGACTAAAAAATATTTAATACAAAATTTAAATGTGACCCAAAATTGGCACACACTTGATTGATCACATGGATCAAATGAAGTAACAACTCATTATTGTGGAAGGGGAAAAAGTTGGTCTAAATAATATTTTTTGATGGAATTTTCCTTTATTTGGAGATGTAACATTCACATGAAGGACAAATTAAGTGGAATTTCTTCTTCTCAAGGTAATATTGTGTGGATGGTCGGTTGAATGTGCTAGAGATAGGCTTAGGTGTTCTTAGTATTTAGATAAATGTGACATGTGGAGTGTTTTACATAATGAAGTGCTAAGAGTTTTTTGGAGGGGTGTTTGGATCGTTATTTTTACAAAGAGAATCAAGATGCTATTTATTGGTATTGAGGGATTTTTGGATTATTTTTACAATGAGCATCAAGATTCTATTGACTAGTATTTAAAAATTATTTTAAGTGAGAATTTTCATATTCAAATATTTCAACTAATTTTGGTTGTTAAATTGCCTCTATGTCATGTCCCAAATCTACACATAGGACAAAAACACAACTAACAATTTCTTTTTTTGTAACAATAACTTTTAAACACTACTATTGTCAACTTGTTTTTACTTGCAATACTTTTATTTCCACCATAGTACCTTTAATACAATTATTATAAGAATACTCTCTTAACGCCAAATAATTTATTTGTAATTCATCTAAGTATTACTATCCCGATTAAAATTACCCTCTATAAAAATACCACTATTTTTTAAATTATTACTAATATTCCATTTATTTATTTTTATTTATTTTATTTAATTCTATATATATATATATGTTTATATAAATAATTATTTATCTTTGTTATATATGAAAATATTCATATGAATAAATATATTTACATATATATTCCATTTATTTTCCCTTTAATGAAAAGTTTTAAGAAACCACATTAAAAATAAACAAAAGAAATGCTTTCCTTTTTAAAATGTAATGTCACTAAATACCTATTTTATTTATTTATTTTAAAATTAAAACTTTTCCCACGCCAAGGAAAAGTAGTTTGTCTATTAAAAGAAAATTAAAGAAACTATTTATTTAAGAAAAGTGGGTATGTGCAGGGTCATGATGGGCCAAAAAGTGGCGATATGATGGATATGTGGCTGACAACTTTTTTTTAACCCAAAATCGATGAAATGAAAAGGGTTTTTAAAGGATATTCTCATATTTCCACCAATATAAATTATGCTTTACTTTGAATTTAATAAATAATTATTATTCATTTTCTATTTGAATTACTTAATTAAAGTCCCAATTGATAGGGATTGAAAAACATCTATAGCTTTCAAACGATCACATTTTTGAATATGAAACATCCACATTCTATGCTTTGCATACTATAGGATTTTAAAAAATTAAATTTCATGAAGTTTTGACCAAGTTAAGGTGGTCAAACATACGAAGTTTTAATATTTTTAAAAGTTGTAATAAAAAATCAATTAATTATTTAAAAAAAAATTACAAGAAAATATGCATCACATCTGGGACATGAGTCCTCTACTTATATCTAAAATATTATAAAAAAATATTAACATTTTATTGTGGTTAGGGTGGTCGGACAAACACCTACTTCTTATTTTTTCCGAAATTTAAGTGCTACTACATTGAAATTTCAAATTTTCACCAAATAGATTTAAAAAAACCTAGTAGTTTAGAAACTACATTCAATTTGCTATAGATTCTATTCTTACATATTTTTGAAATAATAGAGATAACTTATTCAAATTTTTACGTCAAGTTGCCTAACTCTGATTTTTCTGAATTTTCATCACCACTTAAGGGCCTTTTTTTTTCCATGATGATCCTGCACATACCCAAGTCTTCATGAGGAAATATTCATGGGCCCTAAATAAAGAATCTTACTATGCTAAATTTATTTTATTATTATTTCTAAAAAATAATATCCATATTAGGTTTTCTAAATTTAAAAAAAAACAACACATGCATTTAGTAAGATTTCTTGTCTAAGCCATATACCATTAGAAAAAGCATTCCATCGATTTCTATGAGGATTTATTTTAATGTTATTTTATTCTCATTCTTTTATGTTCTCTTTTGAAAACCCTAAAAAACCCGTATTCCTCTTGTGTGATCAATACCAAGCAAGAATTAAATCCAAAATATGATATGCCAAGTTGACGATGGAAGTTCAAGTTATCTTTGTTTGTCGATTTAAATATGATTTCTTGTTTACTTTTTGTACATTCTTAATCTTGTTTCTTATGTTAAATATATAATGAATGCAACTTTCAAACTATGAAACATAAGAATTGAATTTTTGATCTCTAGAGTTGATTTTGGTCAAAATAAAATATTTGGGTTGTTTAGTATCACTCTCAAGATGTTTCTATGTAGATATTTTTGAGCTCTACAATTTAAAAAAAGGGTCCCAACAACCTCATGAATCAAAATATATCATCTCTAAAATTTGGGACTTCTGCTTTGGAAATTTAAAAATATCTAATACATAAAATACCAATAATCTGAGGGAGTTACACTCATTGACCAACTATGACACATCATAAGTAATCTTTGAATGGAGATATAATATTGAAGTAAAAATGGAACACCTAAACTTGGACATGTATATGCAATTTATGATTTCCATGTACATAGCTCACAATATACACATAAGCACCTACCTCTACCAAAATTAAGCATTAAGATAATCTCATGAATCAATTTTAGAAAGCAACTATACCACTTAAACCCTTAGACTAATATCTATTTTTGAGCTCAAATAAAGGAGTTCATGTTGAGTCTCCTTAAAAATTGATTGCTACCACTAGACTTGTCCAATGATCACATAACCTATCCATTAATTTATACATATACCTATTCTCATATCCAAATTCCTCTTGATCTCCTCAAGCTGTAAATCATTTGATAACTTTAATCTCTATCTAATTGCACACTTGCATCAACTATGATGATTGCCTTAAAAATTTGTATACATAATTATTAGATGTAACACAACACATATAATATCTCACCAAGTATAAAACCCAAGTCCATGTGATACACATGGAACCTAGATACACATATCACCCATAATCTATTGACATGTCAACACATGAATAAAAAAAATGATCTAGTTGGACATCCACCTATGAATCTCTATAAAAATTATTAGGAATATTGAATACACCATCCATATAGACTTGCCTCATTCTATTCTACTAATTACTCTAGAGAACCAAAAAATCATTCATGCACTTGCCACATGCTAGAAACTAATCTTCACTAAGTTCTCTCATGAAAATTCACAAATAAAATGATCCTACGAGATAGGAAAACTAAAATGATCACTCAAGTATATTTTATATGGATTGGTATGATTAAAACATGTATGATATTGGAGAGATATATATCATGTGTAATAGTGGAGATAAATATATCAACTACTGGCACATGTGTGATAGTAGGGAGATATATATATCATCGATATGAAATAATAATATTTTTTTGTCCTTGTTTTTTACAAATTGAGGTACATAGATCTACAAGCACCCACAAAAGGTGGTAAAGTTTTACATGCAATACTCATTAATAATTTAATTTAGAGTGAGAAATCATAAATACCATAGGTTTTAAATCTATGTTGGTAGTACCAAAACTACACTTTAACATACACTTGCTCTGTGTTTATTGAGAAATTTAACTTAAATACCATCACATTTCACCTCCCTATAGGTGAGATGGCATTGAATGTGGAGGATGTATTAAGGATTCTTCATATATTAGTGAGAGGAAGTAGATTGGATTCTTACAACACTACATAATAGAAGGATTAAGAGTTGTACTAGTGGTTAATGGAGAAAGTGGTTATTAATAGGGTACTATTTATCATAGAGATTGTAATGGGAACATCATCTAGGAGGTGCAAGTGGCTATTTTTCAATGTTTTTTATTCATTCTTCACAATGGATATGGTTCATAGAATATGGTCACATATAACTATGCGAGGAGGTAGAGGAGTACAATATGGTGTTAACATGAGGTTGGCATGCCCTAGTTTATCCCTACATTTTTTTTCATATATTTTTTGATGATTGTGCTATGTATTCATGAAGTTCATTGTAACATTAATACAAATTTTAAAATTAAATGAGGCCTTATTCTTGGATACTAAGATGAATTCAAATGGTTCCCAAAAAAATGATAGTCAAAATCATCTTCACTACATCTAGTGAGTTATGGGGACCACTTTTAAATCTCTATGATTTTCTATAACTATAGTTAGAGGCTCAACTTCCCTTATTGAGACACTAATTCAACTATAGTTTTAGTTTTCAACACTTTGTTTCCCTATATCGACCTAAATCTTCACCCTTTTTATCCTCAAGACCTACATCTTAGTACAAGGGACATGTTACCAAAAATTTATAGCAAGATAGAAGGTTTGCAATAACACATTAGTGAAAAGTTCCCTTGAATATTTTATTCCACTCCCACTAGGATGATGGTGCTTCATTCATAATCTTGTTGTCTTCAAGCATGCAAAATTTTCCATTTTATCACATTGCTTTTATCTATCACTTCACCTATTAATTCTTGTTGTTCCATTATGTTTTTTGGGTCATTGTGCTTTATGATCAAGAATTTTAGAATAATAAGGAAATAAAAATAGCATTAAATCTATATTCTAAACTTGATATGAAAACCTCATGATCAAGCTAAAATATTACAAAAACAAACATACAATCATTGCAAATACTAAGCTCCATTGTATTACATTAGGATATGCTAATAGATATCTTACAAATGATCAAATATAGTTGTTTTAACAATTAATTTAAAATACTAGTATCATGTACTTATGATTTTACTTTTTCTAGAAGATTTGAAACTTTATAAATAGGATAGTGAATGGTGGGATTTTAAGATAAAATATATGGTTGAGAGAATAATTTAATTATGTGCACCCTATTGGTAATCTAGGCTCACTCCCTATAACTCTATAAAATTAATCTAAAAGAACTTATAAGGAATTCACATTCAATATTTGATCATATGTGGACTTAGGCCCTTGAAATGAATGCCGATAACTCTTCTACACTTTAGGAATTCACCATCCACTTTAATAACTCTTAATTGATCCATAAGAGAAAAATATTATCAAACTATGATGGAGTAGTTAATGGAGCTAGTGGCTTGTAAAAATGTTTTGTCTAGTTCTACAAGTGGATATTAGGTCCCTTCATGTTAACCTCTCCCAGTTCTATTCAACTCAACGTTGTTTGATCCTGTGAACAATGAATGCATTCTTTCAAAAAGTGTTAATTGAGAGTAGTGTAAATATGTAAAAAAATATAATTTGTGTTCCACGTGTCATGGGAAAAAATTGACTACACCAACACATCTGGATGGTTAGGTGAATGGTATGAAAACCTTTATTCATTCCCACAATCACTTGATCATTCTAGAGTACAATACTTTGATGTTGTCTCTTAAGAGCCCCAAGAGAAAAAAATGACAAAAGTCTATGATGGAGTAGTTTTGGAGCTCATGGAATCTATGAATATTTCATTTATATCTACAAGTGGATATTGGGTCATTCCGCATTAATCTATCTTGGTTCTAGTCAACTCAACATGGTTTGACCATGCCAACAACGAATGCTTTCTTACAAAAAGTGTCGATTAAGAGGAATTCATATATGGAAAGAAGAATATGTTTTGTTTCATGCATCATGTGGAAAATTGATATTTCCAACACATCCAAGTGGGTAGGAGAATGCTAGGTAATCCCTCTCTTCATTCCCTAGGACTCCCTATTGTTCTAGTCTATGCTATTCTAATATAGTCTGGACTAAGAGCTTAATACATTGTAGGAAAATTAATTTTCATTTTATGCATTATGGGATTGATTTTACAACTCCAATATGTCTAGGTGGGTAGGTTTACACTAGGAAAGGTCATGTTTCACACCTCATCTCTCATGATCATTCTGAGTTGCACTATGTTGGTGCTTTCTCTTAAGAGCCCTAAGTGTGAATAACTACAAAATTTTGACAAAATCTTTCTCAAAATAAGTTACACTTAAATTTTTTTGTATCAATATAAATGGCTACAAGGGTCCCTCCATAATAACCTCTCTAATTTTCAAAATATCCAATCTATTTGTCTATGGAAACATTTGTTTATAATTGAAAAAACTTGGTATTTGTGTTCAATAAAAACTTGTAGGAAAGCATATTTTAAATTGTTATATGCATCATGGGACTAAATTGATAGTGCCAAAACATATACATGTGGGTGATTTTATGCTAATCAAGGTTATTTTTTACATCCCATCTCTTCCAATCATTTTAGGTTGCACTATGTTGACGCTTTCTTGTAAGATCCCTAAGTGCAAAAAAATGTCAAACGTTGATGAATTGTTCCTTGGAATCCGTTGAACCTAAAAATGGTCTCTCTAAACCTATATGGTCATGTAAGTTCCTTGTGTAATAACCTCTCTTATTTTTTGAAATCTCCAATTTCTATTTTTTTGTGACAACAATTTTTCAAAAGTTGCAAAAACCATCATTTGTGTTGAATGAAAAGTTGCAAGAAAGCATAATTTTCATTACATGTGCATCATGGGACTAAAATAACAATGCAAAAACATCTAGGTGGGAAATTTTACACTAAGAAAGGTCAGGTATTTTACTTCCTATCTCTCCCGATCATTTTGGGCTACACTATGTTGATGCTTTCTCTTAAGAGCTCTAAATACGAAAAATTGTGAAAATTTGGTAGATTATTTCTTATAAAATATGCGGTACATAAAAATTTACATCTAAACCTATAGGTTCACATATGGTATCTCCACAATAACCTCTCTCATTTTTAGAAATATCCAATCATTTGTCTGCGGCGACAATTTTTTAAAAGTTACAAAAACCATCATTTGTGTTCAATGAAAAGTCTTAGGCAAGCATATTTTTTGTTGCATGCATCATGGTATTGAACCAATAGTACCAACATGTATATGTGGGTGGTTTTATGCCATGCTATGTCCTGTTTCACACCCCATCTCTCCCAATTGTTTCAAGATGCACTATGTTGACACTATCTCTTAAGAGCCCTAAGTGTGAAAAATTACAAAAAATTGACATATTATTTATTTAAATCCATTGCACCTATAAAAAATTCATATTATAAACCTATAGGTTCATGTAGGGTCCCTCCACAATAACCTCTCTTATTCTTTGAAATATCCAATCCATTTTTTATGATGATAATTTTTCAAAAGTTGTGAAAATTGTCATTTTCATTCAATGAAAAGTTGTAAGTAAGCATAATTTTTGTCCCATATGTAATACAACTAAATTGATAGTTCCAAAATATCTAGGTGGGATGGTTTACTTTAGGAAAGTTCCTTTTTTGCATGTCATATCTCCTAATCATTTTGGGTTGCACTATCTCAACTCTTTCTCTTAAGATCCCTAAGTGTGAAAAACTACCAAAATTTGATGAGTTGTTTATTGTAATTTGTAGCACCTATGAATGTTACATCTAAACCTATAGGTCAATATGGGGTCCCTCTATAGTACCCTATCTCGATTCTAGTAAACTCTCGACACCGTTTGACCATTCCATGAATGCATGTATTCTTGTAAAAAACATCACTTGAGGGTAGTGTAATCATGGACAACCTAGATGGGTAAGTGGGTCCTTCAAAATATCTAAATTCTTAAATTTTCTCATGGACAACCTAGGGATTTCCTATTTATGGCTATTTTTATTTTAGTATGGAGTTTATAAAATCTTGAAATCTGTTATTTTTTCATGAAGATATACATCATTACCTCTTTTAGTGATCTTCTACAAATGACAAAGAAACTTTTCAAACTTCTTTCATTGTGATTTAATGAGTATTAGGGTTCCAAATGGTATGGTAATCTAGTCTCATATGACTATCATGGCTAAGTATGATAGTGGATAGTGCTAGGGTAGCAATCAATAAACCCTTAAGGTATTTGATCCCTTGTTAGTAGAAGTATATCATTTATAACTATAGATTCACACACCATCATCATTCATTTAATCATTCAATATGTAAAGAAACTTTATGAAACACTATCTTCCTATGCATGTTCTTGGTTAATTCCATGTTTACATGTTCATCTAACACAATACTATACCACCTATATGTTATCCCTTTATGTATATCATGATGATAAATCATTGCTCTATTACACACTCTCTACCCTATGATATGTTTCACTTCTATGATATTTCCATGCTAGTTTTTCCCTTCTATTCTCAATATCTATGTTCATTAGTGATTCCTAAATGTTTGAATGAGTGTTAAGGTCTAAGAATATTCCAAGTAGCTTTTAGTAGCATTTTAGAACATTGTAGCACCTTTTACAATAATTTATTTCACTTTAGAAACTATTGTTTTGCACTTTTCTATCCACTGTTATGCTCATGAATAATTATTATTATACACTTTTGTAGCCATTATGATGCACTTTAGTTTAAAACTTGTGACAAGTTCTAAGCTGTATTGGGATTGGAAAAAAAGGAATAAATGTCCAAGAAAAGAAAAAAATGGTCGGGGTAGCTATGTGGAAAAATGGTAGGCTAGTTTAGGACCAAAAAATCAAGGATAAATGGTAGAGAAAAGATAAAATTGGTTGGGGTAGTTATCTGGAAAAATAGTAGAATAGTTTAGGACAAAAAATTTAAGAATAAATGGCCAAGAAAAGAGAATTTATTGGGGCAGCTATATGGACAAATGGTAGGCTAGTTTTGAACCAAAAAATCAAGCATAAATGGCCAAGAAATGAGAAAATATGTTGGGGAAGGTGTATGGACAAATGTTTAAAGCTAAGTTTCACTTGTATTACTAATAAATTTTCTACCCATTTCAATATTATATTTTTTAATATGGTATGGATACACATCAATATAAGTGTGTATAAAACATTGGAACAAAATCCTAGCGTGTGAACTATAATTGATATTTTTTAGGTTTGTAACTTTGGGCACCATCTCATAGAATGTAATTATTTTATCATACAGAAGGAATGAGCATTCTTGTAAAGAAATCACATTATTTCATCATATACAACAAACAACCCTCCAACCTAATTAGTTTACATCTATTAGATTTTCCATGAATCTTATACCAAATTTAGGCCTTTGTAATAGCATATCGATAGTCATAAAGGCATAAAGTAGAATGGAACTTTGTCAAATTTTGTATTTGTAAATACCCGAGTAAATCAACATGCAAATTATGGAAGCAAAAACAAAGAACATTAACTATTTGAAAAAATATTTGAAAGAATATTATCTCATGGAAGAATACAAATAAAATGGTTCAAAAATAATGTGTGCACGTTCATCAAAGCATAAGGATGTACATAACATAGATTTGGCAAACAAGGATGCATGCAATTTAGAGCATGGAAGGGTTAAAAATGGTCTACAACCTCAATTATATTTAACACTAAAACCTAAAAGTATTCATCAAGGAGACATATTACTTACTTATGCACCACTTAATCCTCGTATGAGTGTTAAATGGGGAAAAGGTGCAAGGATGAACTTTTTAAAATAGGATTACAACAATAACATTATTTGTAGTAGATGCAAAATTGATGTTCATTAGGGGCATTATGGTGAAAGATAATGTAAGACCTTGCTTCATGGGTTTGGATAGCATGTGAGACACTAAGTATTATATGAGTGTTCCCTCTACCCTCTAATATGTGATGCTTTGAAACCATCCAATATAGGTCAATTCTTGTTTAATGTTGCTTATACTTGGTTTAGAATACAAACTTTATTAAAAAAATGTACAGAAGTTTAGATTCAAGTTTATGGTCTAATATTTTATACCAAATAAAATTCGCTTCATTTGATAATTCATGCAAAATTAAATTCTAATGACTATAAATCAACTGGTTCATGTCCGTTAATCATGTGCACAAGATCTTAAAATGGAATTAGACACGTACAATAATGTAAAGGATGATTCTAGAAGCATGGTAAGGTAATATGGACACCAATTATATAGGGGAAAGCATGATAAGCCAAATTTATAGATAAAGGAAGGAAAATGAAAATAGGGCAAAGAATTTTAAAATAATAAGGAAAGAAACAAAATAATTTTTTTAATCTACAAGTATATATGCTAGATAGTGGTTCTCATGTGGTAAAATGATGGTAAGCAACAAAATAAAAATAAACTTAAGAGAATCATGGAAATCTCATCTCAAGTTGTGGACCTTATTTAGAAACTTAGTATCTTTAATTAGATAAGTAGGGTTAGGGCCATGTTCCCTTACAAAAAATGTGTAGTGCCCCTCCATTCTCACCGTAGATGTGCAGGAAGTTTGACTTTGGAACTTGAAGATGAAGATGTATTGACTTGTGTTCAAGCTTTGTGGTTGCAATATGGAACATGTGCTTCTGTTAGTGCTTTGGTGAGTATGGTGTATATTGTCATGTTATTATTATTATGCAGAGATTTACTTGGATAGTTAAGTGATGCAATAGTGTGTTTGTGGAAATGGCAACATTATACCATTAGATGTATGTGAGACATACGGGAATGAGATATGATTGCTAGAGTTCATTTCCTAGTGTTTCGACTATTATGCACATGTGCTCTAAATTGTATGTTTGAGTGAACATGTACTAGGCCATGTCTCCACCTGAATTAACAGGTATGAGCGTGCCTCTAATCCCAATGGTGATTGAGGAGATAACATCTAGGCCCAAGTTATAACCTAACCCTAGTCATTGTCCCCAACTAGGGACAATGAATTTAATGTGTGATCACCTTTTTGGGTTGTCATGGGACAATGCCCGATCTCTTCTACCCTATAATTGGAGTGTTGCACGTGTGTGAATTTTTCTGTTGAGTTATGTGATTGTGTGACTCCAATTTCTAGCTTTGAGTGTGGATTCATTTCTAATGGTACTAAGTCCTTTAGTAAGTCAGGTTAGTCATTATTGTGACCATTCTTGTTATTTATGTTTTGATGTGAATGTCTCTTTTATGTGAGAAGTTATTTTGTGGTTTATGCTTAGCCTTAGATGTGGATTATTTGAGTGAAGTTAGATATTGGGTCGCTCATGTTAGTTGTTATTATTTAATTGTTATTAGTATTATTATGATTATATGTATATTATGTTTTATGAAAATAAAGTTATAAATATTAACATATTCTAATGTTATTTATTAAATATTAATGTTTATTAGTAAATATTTAAATATTAATATGTAAGCATATGTTATATTTATGTTTTGATTTACTATTTTGGTAGAGTGATTATTTTTAAGGAGGTTTTTTAATCTCTTATAATATTTTGAATTTATTTAGTGGGAAACCCTAAACAAATGAGTTAATTACGTGAGTTAATTTGATTATTTAATTTATTTTAATTATTTTATTAATGAGATGAGGATAGGCACTTTAATTTAATATTTTAGTAATTTATTTTATGAGAGGATTTTATTTCTTTGTTTTATTTCGGAAAAGAAGAGTCTTTTTGGAAAAAGAAAGAAAGTTACTTTCATTTTTCTTTTTTGAATTTAATTAATTTTATTTATGAGAAAAAATAGGGAAATGAGAGTTTCACTTTTTTTTGCATGAAATTTTAGAGGATTTTGAAAAAAAATGAAAGAAATTTTGGGGAGTTTTTGAGAATGGTGAAATTTTACATAGTTTTGGAGTAATTTTTCGAAAGTTTTTGGAAAATTTGGAGTGGTTTTGAATTGAAATTTGGAATTCAATTATGATTTGAGGGGAAAATATTTTGTTGGGGAATTGTGGTTTTATGAAAATTCTAGATTGGAGAGTCAAAAGTTCAAATTTTTCGGAGCTTGGCATCAAAATCTGATCTATGTCAAGCATTGGATCCAGGTTGGATTTTGAAATCTTTTGTTTAAATTTTCTTTTTGAATGTAAGAACAATTTGATTGATTTCTCTTTTTGATTTTTGAAAATAAATGATATATTTTTTTTATTCTATGTGTGACTGAAACATTTATTTATTTCAGAATAAAAATCAATACATGTTTATTGTCTTAGTTCTCTACCAATAAAATGGTCTGATTGTGTCGACCATAATTCTGTTTTTACGAACTGGGTTGGTGAGAATTTTAAAGAGTTTTTACGTTTTGTTGTCTTTTAAATTTGTTAAAAAATCTCAAAAACTTAGATCTTAGTTTTTGAGATATGGTTGAAACACAGGGCTGCTGTCGGGCTGCTCCTCCATGACTGCAAATACTCTCTTGTTTCTCCTGTAATTGCAAACAATCAATGGAAGACTAGGATTTTAGATTTATAAGAATTTGAAAGTGGTTAAATTAATTAAAATTTAAATATTTTATATTTTGGAAAAGATCTGGTTGTTGGGTTTCTTATTTTGTCATTTGGTTGTAATCGGGTATACCGAAAAAGGTTTTTGTGGGAGTCATTTGTTTTTTGAATTTTGTAAATTATTGAGTTATTTTTGCTTAATTCTGTTCGCGTTGCTGAGTAGCTGAGGGCCAAATCTGAAATGGGTCTTTGATAGATTTGGATTTTGAGTTGATTTGAGTGTTTTATGGTTGTTTTATGGATGACATATTTACTGTTGTCAAGAGGAAAAATTAGTTCAGTTTTGAAGTTGTATAGGAGAAAATAGCTCTATCATTTTATCTATATTGTGTTGTATCATTTGTGTTTGAATGGGTTATTGTATTTATGTTGATAATCCCTTCTCATTTGTGAAAACTTATGTTAAGGCTTTTGTACCGTCTAAGGATCACTTATACCAAGGTTATGTATTATTGGTCCTGATTATGAACTGCTAAATTGAAGATTGGCTATTATATTAAAAGATTGTGCAAATGATGTTATGTACTTCATTGTATGTGTTGTGGTATAATGATCAACTTTTGAGTTTCCTATCCATTTGTGTTATGTGATTGGGTCTCTGGAAGTATCTGAAAGTCTTTGTGGAAGTCCTTGTGATTTTTAGTTGATTCTTATTTTAGGTAGTCTCCTTTGGATGTTTTGTGTCAGCCACTTGTTGTATATGTTGCTTGCATGTGTGTGGAGCCTAGTGTTGTCTCCTAGCACAAAGGGAGTGGGCCTCAGGGTTCCACGTGGTAGGGTGGTATTTCTAAACCATCCATTGGGGTTTAGGCGGTGCAATTCATGTGCAACATGAAGAGTCTTTCCTTTCACTTCATTCTATAGTTAAATTTATGTGCAGGTGATAGATATTTCCATGAAAATTGTGTTCACTATGTATTATATATATATATATTCCTCTTAGATGAATATATCTTGTATGTTGTAGCATTCTTGTAATGAAAATGTAAATGGATTGAAGTAGTCTTGAATATATATATTTATTGTTGTTTATTATGTAATGGAAATGTTAGCATAAGAATGTTGTATTTATGATACATATAAACTTAATTTAGTAGTAGATGTGATATATTTTTATGTACCTATTTCATGGCGTTAATTAAAATTAGGATCATATTGGAAATGTTAGATGAAGTTTATTTATAATTAAGTTATGTTATCATATGTAATTTGATGTATGAGATTTAATTTACATTCAAAGAATTGATTGGATGTGATCTTAGTGTATCAAATGTCTTTCTATAGGCTTAGTTAGTGTAGATGTATTGTAGTAGCGATGTTAGGGGACCATGGTGGATAAGTGTGTAAGTGGGCTATGATTAATGTTGCTTTTAGGTCATAATGTGATTATGATATGATGTTAATGTAATGATGTCATTCATATTAATTTGTTGAGTTGCATTAGTTAGTGTTACCTTAGTTTCTTTTTAAAAATAAAATAAAAATTATTGGCATGTTGTTGAAGGTATTTTGTGTTAATCCATCAGGTCCCTTAATAGGTCATTACACATGGTATCAGAGCCAATGTTGCAGCATTGAGATCTTTGGTTAATGTTGTTTCCCATGTCTAGTTATAGTAACTTTTCCCATGCATGTGTTGTTAGATGTCTGATGTGTGGCTAGAAGGTCATAGGGACCCTTGTGTTAGATGACATGTTTTAATCTATACACCCAGTTGAGATGTTAGATAGAGGATTAGAAACTTTGTGTATTCTCTTGTTGGGTGTGATTCTTTGGATGCTTTGAACTGTTGATTTTTTTTGTGTTCAATCTTGTTTCATTTCCATAATTTCTAGTTCTTTAAAAGTACAAATTTAGTCTAGGAATGCATGTGCAGGTTCAAATTAATTAGCTGATAAGTTGGCATGTGGAATTTTTTGAATTTGACTAAATGTGCATTAGGAAAAGATGTTATTTTGCATAGCTAGGCTACTTATGTGGTTTAAAAGGGAAGTCCTAGCCTGAGTATGTCATCTCTTCATGTTTTTCTTTTGTGGTTTGTAGGAGTGTCTACACCCATATGTTGTTTAGTGCATTTTCATAATGTTAAGAATATATTGCATGTAAAAGGGTTGTTAGTATAGACTAAGGAAAATTATGTAGATAGTTTATAACTGAATTATTGTTGATCTTTTGTGATTGCTATAATGCATGTTGAGTGATGTAATAGAATCCTAATCTTGTATTTAGTTATGTTTATAAATGGAAAACCTGTCTATGGGTGGTGATTAAGATTTGGGTAGAAAGTGTGACTTAATTTTCCTTTGTATAGATGTTTGTTTGGAAAGGTTGCATTTGCAAGTTGTTTGCATTGAATTAAATTATCTTGTTTCCTTTTTATCTTAGCCACATATAGTTAATAAAGAGAATTAGTCTTAAATCACATTGTAATAGAAAATCATTTAGGCTTGAAACTTGTATGCTTTATCCTTGACTGTGAATCAAAGAAATTATGTTTGAAATTACTTGAGTGAAAGATCTTGTATTCTCTTGAAATTGCACTTCTTACCTTTGATTTATGCATAAAAGAAATAGATTATGAATGTGATTGAGTGTAGTTGCTAGGTATTTAATCAATGCATTTAGAAGTAAATTTATGTGATTAATTTGTGCTTTACGTTGTGATATATATTTTTTTATTGGAAAGGGCTACGTTTGTGTAATAAATAAGATGCTAGTACATAGAACTAGGTTTCTATTTTGAGAAAATATGATGATTGTATTAGTATTTGAACATCTTATTTGATATGTGTAGCTGAAACCTATGATATAATGTCCTTCTTTCTTACTTTTGTATAAATAGAAAAGATTTATGTATTAGATGTCTTGCATGTTGAATTATTATGAGGGGGTAACATGTGAAGTAATTAAGTTTAGGTATGGGATGTGATGTTTGAGTAGGCATAATCACCATGAAAAGATTTAGTGTTACTTGTATTGGCCTAGGATAAAGTTTGAGAGAATGTGGGGTTATGTTTTGGAAACAAATAGGGGAATTCTTTTGTTTTGTCAAAATTTGAATAACTTGTGATGAAGTAAGAGTTGATGGTATTTAGGAAAGGCCTACATGAAGTAGTAAGATTTAAGTAGAACATTATTATTCTTTTGCGAATATAGAACTTGTGTATAATTTGTTGAACTCTAGACACACGAATGATGATGTGACAGTATTAATGATTCTTTGATGCATTTAGAAATTCATGGTGCTTATGTAAAATTCTTATTGTATGGAAGAAAAGTTAGTTTACACATGCATATGTTATGAGGATAGAATGTTATACCGAATGAATAAAAGTGAATGTGAATTTGTTAAGTGGAGTTGTTAAGTGGTCACAATAATCTTGACATTGACATGTTAGCATCATGTGATATATGGAAAAAAGTAGAGTGAAAGAAAAATTGATAAAGGGTTATTGACATATGTAATGATATAAATCACATGGATTATAGAAGTAAATGTACTTATGGAATTGTGTATGTAATTACACCCCCTATAAATGTGAGAAACTAGTAACTGTGCAATGGTTGAGTGTTGTGAATACCCCATATTTGCTTTGTGTGCCCATAGGATGGTGATACTGTGTACCCATTCATAAAGGATATGTTGTATTTGTTGGTGTGGGATTAACCATACCATTATGTGTGCTTGTATGTTTGTTACCTTATTGAGGGCCAACCCATGTGTGGTTGAAAATTCATATATGAGTAGCCAAAAGATAGTTTCACAGATTCTTTTCTTTTGGTTCTCCAGTCTTTCAATCCGTGAAGGCGTAGTAGCAGCCACAAAGTTCCTTGGGCGGAGTGTGCAGCGTACGCATATAGCGACGCAAAGTGGTCTTAACTCAACCGATCTTGAGGAAACGTACTCACTACTTCCCCTTATGATGGATCAAGGTACTTGATCCATATGTGTAAGCCTAATCCCCATAGTTTTGAGTACAACAACATTGGTTTGTTAGTGCATTCCTAACCGTCCGTAGGGACGTTGAGCTGGCATTAGCAAGTCAACCTCATCCATATGAGAGGTGAAGCTCAGGTAGCCCCATATTGATATATTCTTATATACATTATGTAGATCGTATCTATGTGTGTTCCAACATGATGTAATGGATACAATGCAACACCCCACTGATGTTCCGACACAGTGTTGGTGATGATGCCGTGTTGCTGATGGTAGTGAGTTGGGCTTGGGGACACGATGCCATGTGCATAGACATGTGAAGGTGCACTATGAGATTTTGTTATAATAGCCTACTTTTTTGATGAGCATAATGGGGCCTCACACACTTGTAGAGGGATACTCATGTTTTCTTTCGAAAGTGTTTGGGTCGGTTAGCATATGGGTAGGTCCTAGCCATGTATACCTCTAGCTATGATGAGTACCTGCGTGTGCCTTCTCCATGAGGTATCGCTATGTGGGGTGTGTTATGCACATGCCTACTTCTGCGGAGCCATAGACACACTGCCATGTGACATACGACTAGTGCGTGCCTTCTCCAGCTAGTGTATGACCATGCCGCACTGAGATGCGATGCGGGATGGAGGCCGAGGTGCACATCCCATGTGAGCAACCAAGTAGTGCATGTGCCACTTGGTTAGTCCATGTTGCATGATGATGCGAGGTAGGGTGTAGCCGAGGGGCACACTCTGGGCCATGTGGATGGCGTGCTCATTCCACACCACATGAGGGTTACTGCTATAGCCTGACGTTGTTCCCTTCTTCCTCGTCTGGTGGCTAGTATCTAGTCACGTAGTGTTGTATAGTGCAATTTCAAAGATTGTGGATTTTCTTAATTTTATGTTGATTGTGAAGGTCGACACCTTATTTATATTTGATTATGATGGTTTAACCACACCTTATGATCTTATTTGTTCGTAGCCCTTGTGGTTACATTTGATTTAGTGTTGAAATTGTGCACGTTTATTTCTTTATTGTTGAAATTGAATTCTTTATTTTCTCTTCTTTATGACTTTGGTGGCTAAATTAATTTATCCTTATTATTTTCGATGACGACCATATGTCGTATTGTGATTCCTCTCCAATAACGTATGAGGCGGACTTGGTGAGTGTATACGAGGAAGCAGACGCAAGGAACCTTGAGGATGGGGGTATGTGAGGCTGTTACACAACTAAGACCCACTACCCACCTATGTGTGATGACTATCTCTTGAAGGCTAACCACCTTATACAACAAGAGGTAGATCATTGTGGACTTGTTTGGATGGTCTCACCATGTGTGTGGCCTAACACCATCAAGCCACTGAGTGTGAGGTATGGATCTTGTGAGATGGATATTGGCTCTTGGCTCATGGATTATGTATCATGGATTAGTATGTTGCTTTTCGGTGTCCAGATGGACCCTTGTGTAGCCTTGTGTTGTGCACTTCCTGGTGATGTGATTGTGTATGTATGTGTTAGATGTATATTTCTTATATTTTGTTGCTTATTGATGTAAATGAGGGATAACCATGCTATCTTAATGTGAGTGTATTGTGAATCTATGGTATTAAATGAAGTGGATATTATTGAAAATGATAAATTATAATTTGAAATATGTTTATGAAACATGAGATGGTGTGTATTTTTGAATATCAAGAAACCATTTGATTTGTTTTCCATGTATAAGATTGTGGAGATTTATTTATTTTATTGGGAATGGAGAATGGAGTTAATTGGAATACATAGTTTTGAAGTAATTTTTTGAAGGTTTTTGGAAAATTTGGAGTGGTTTTGAATTGAAATTTGGAGGATATTGATTTGGAATTCAATTATGATTTAAGGGGAAAATATTTTGTTGGGGAATTGTGGTTTTTGAAAAATTCTAGATTGGAGAGTCAGAAGTTCAATTTTTTCGGAGCTTAGCATCAAAATCTCATCCATGCCAAGCATTGGATCCAGGTTGGATTTTCAAATCTTTTGTTTAAATTTTATTTTTGAATGTAAGAACAATTTGATTGATTTCTCTTTCTGATTCTTGAAAATAAATGATATATTTTTTTTATTCTATGTGTGACTAAAACATTTATTTATTCTAGAATAAAAATCAATACATGTTTATTGTCTTAGTTCTCTACCAATAAAATGGTCTGATTGTGTCGCCCATAATTTTATTTTTACAAACTGGGTTGGTGAGAATTTTAAAGGGTTTTTGTGTTTTGTTGTCTTTTAAATTATGTTCAAAAATCTCAAAAACTCAGATCGTATTTTTTGAGATACGGTTGAAACATGGGGCTGCTATCAGGCTGCTCCTCCATGATTGCAAATACTCTCTTATTTCTCCCTGTAATTGCAACCAGTCAATGGAAGACTAGGATTTTAGATTTATAAGAATTTGAAAGTGGTTAAATTAATTAAAATTTAAATATTTTATATTTTGGAAAAGATCTGGTTGTTGGGTTTCTTATTTTGTCATTTGGTTGTAATCGGGTATACCGAAAAAAGGTTTTTGTGGGAGTCATTTGTTTTTTGAATTTTGTAAATTATTGAGTTATTTTTGCTTAATTCTGTTCGCGTTGCTGAGTAGCTGAGGCCCAAATCTGAAATGGGTCTTTGATAGATTTGGATTTTGAGTTGATTTGAGTGTTTTATGGTTGTTTTATGGATGACATATTTACTGTTGTCAAGAGGAAAAATTAGTTCAGTTTTGAAGTTGTATAGGAGAAAATAGCTCTATCATTTTATCTATATTGTGTTGTATCATTTGTGTTTGAATGGGTTATTGTATTTATGTTGATAATCCCTTCTCATTTGTGAAAACTTATGTTAAGGCTTTTGTACCGTCTAAGGATCACTTATACCAAGGTTATGTATTATTGGTCCTGATTATGAACTGCTAAATTGAAGATTGGCTATTATATTATAAGATTGTGCAAATGATGTTATGTACTTCATTGTATGTGTTGTGGTATAATGATCAACTTTTGAGTTTCCTATCCATTTGTGTTATGTGATTGGGTCTCTGAAAGTATCTGAAAGTCTTTGTGGAAGTCCTTGTGATTTTTAGTTGATTCTTATTTTAGGTAGTCTCCTTTGGATGTTTTGTGTCAGCCACTTGTTGTATATGTTGCTTGCGTGTGCGTGGGGCCTAGTGTTGTCTCCTAGCACGAAGGGAGTGGGCCTCAGGGTTCCACGTGGTAGGGTGGTATTTCTGAACCATCCATTGGGGTTTAGGTGGTGCAATTTATGTGCAACATGGAGAGTCTTTCCTTTCACTTCATTCTATAGCTGAATTTATGTGCAGGTGATAGATATTTCCATGAAAATTGTGTTCACTATGTATTATATATATATTCCTCTTAGATGAATATATCTTGTATGTTGTAGCATTCTTGTAATGAAAATGTAAATGGATTGAAGTAGTCTTGAATATATATATTTATTGTTTATTATGTAATAGAAATGTTAGCATAAGAATGTTGTATTTATGATACATATAAACTTAATTTAGTAGTAGATGTGATATATTTTTATGTACCTATTTCATGGCGTTGATTAAGATTAGGATCATATTGGCATAGTGTTAGATGAGGTTTATTTATAATTAAGTTATGTTATCATATGTAATTTGATGTATGGGATTTAATTTACATTCAAAGAATTGATTGGATGTGATCTTAGTGTATCAAATGTCTTTCTATAGGCTTAGTTAGTGTAGATGTATTGTAGTAGCGATGTTAGGGGACCATGGTGGATAAGTGTGTAAGTGGGCTATGATTAATGTTGATTTTAGATAATAATGTGATTATGATATGATGTTAATGTAATGATGTCATCCATATTAATTTGTTGAGTTACATTAGTTAGTGTTACCTTAGTTTCTTTTAAAAATAAAATAAAATTATTGGCATGTTGTTGAAGGTATTTTGTGTTAATCCATCAGGTCCCTTAACGGGTCATTACAAAATGAAGGCAAGAAAATTGACCAGAGAAAACAACATCCAATCAAGAACAACAAACAAGAAATCAAAAACAACATTAAGGAGGCATACCCATAGATAGTTTGCATTTTTACCATTCCACTTATCATAACCAAAAACATACTAAACCAACACCAATGAAATAAACCCACAAAAATATATATTTTTTCCAAACCATGATCATAACCAAAAAACATACATAACCAAATAAACCATAACCCCATTCCACTTATCAGAACTAAAAAAACATACTATACTAGCTAAACCATATCCAACGACTAACCAGATTAACAATATTTAGCAAAGTTTTCATAGATATTAAGTATCTAGCCATATATAGCCAAGAAAAATTTTTAATAGATAAAATAAAGATGAAAGAAAAAAGGCACATATTCCAAGTAAGCAATTCCAACACCACATAAGAAGACACATCCTAGGAATCATCTATTAGGCTCCAACTCACTTGGAGATCTTCACCATCTTCAGCCTAGTTGTCTTTGCAATCCCTTGCCTCAGACCTAACCGCATCAATCTTGTGCCCTTTCTTCTTTTCATGTTTCCTAATCTTTCCTTGACCTTAAATACTACCCATAACAACCCTCTTCATAACTCCATACACAACTTTGCACATATTTTTGATGGAAACTTCCATAGGTTGGAATCTCTCTGAGGCATCAACTGCTTCAATATTTTTCTCAATTTGATCCATCTTGATAGTCAAAGCTTGAGTTTTAAAGGTTAAGTGCTTAAAATCACCCACCTTTGGGTTTTCCTAAATTTGGGTAGTATGGAAAGGATTTTCCTGGTGATCCATGGCCATGGGGCTATTGATATTCGCCTCCTGCTTATCCTCTTTGATAGACTCTTTTCCTTCCCCCTCCACATTGTCTTTTCCTGGTTCATTATTTTCCTAGTCTTGGTATTGATTGTCTTCATCCTTGTCCTCATTTTTGGAGACCTCTTCTTCAGAGAATTTCATTTCTCCCAGGCTGTCTGGGACATATTCTTATTTGAAAGATTCAAAATTCTCCCCCTCTGTGACCTTTTTACCCTTTTATCCACCTGTTTCTCTTTAGAAGTAGCCTTTTCAAGTTGAATCAACCTTCTACCTCTCGGTGGGACCAAACTGCTATTTGGGCTTGCATCTTTGTCATTGGATATAGTTATAGTGAGTTGGTTAGAGTGGGTGTCTTCCAGTTACATCTTTTTGTATGCTTAACCAAACCAGGGGATAGGGGTGAAGAGTTTTGCTTCTCTGGGGTGATTTTTAGGAGATTCTTCAGGGTAGGTTTAGCAATAGGGGGTAGGGTTTAAGGTAGGTTTGACAATATGGGGAGAATGGTTTTTTCTCTTTTTTTCGTTTAGGAGCTTTCATAGAAGAGTGGGGTTTACAGTCAATTAGCTCAAGGTGGAAAAAGCTATTAGTGGTAAGAAGATATTCAAAAGGGTTCATATCAAGGTTTTTATGTGGAGAGGTGGCTAAAACATACTTGGAGATGGACCTTATGAGACCTTGATAGAGGGTTAGGTTAGCACCATTTTCCATGTTTTGTTGCAGAGAAGAAAGGAAAAAGGAAGGTTAATTTTTTCCTGATGGCGAACATGATTAAGAATGGGGAAGTGACAGTCATGTACATACATAAAAAAATCTTACAAAGTGATATTTTATGATGATAAAACTTACATTGTGGTATGGTGTCAACAACTTTATCCTGGAGTACCTATTCTGGAAACTCTTTGATTTCTCCTTCGCCTCAAAAAAATTATCTATGTACTACTGGTAATTGCCAATTCTTTTCTTAGTGATTTGTTTACCTTCATACTTGAGACCTATAGCTTGAGCTATTAGCTTGGTCATAAAAAATCAATGGAACCCTCCAATTTTAACATTTCCATCACTCCAAAAGTTAGCAAAATTTTAGTTGAGAGTTTTGTTGTATCCTTCCACAACTTCAAAGAAAGGGGTGAAGCCCACTTTGTGTTAAAGGCCCCACAATTCTTTGTTCTATTTAAGAGTGTCAAAATTTCCTGGTTCGGTTCTTTTTCTTGGGCCCCCCATTGGATCTTCTCTTAATAGACAATCCTTACTAAGAAACAAGTAATCTTTCTCAAAGTCCTTATCATCTAAAAGTGAAATAATAGGCAAGGTTGGCACTCCAACATTCAAAGTGAAACTTGCAGTTTTCATTTGGTATGGCTTCTATTTTATCATAACATCAATAATTAGAGGGGGAAAATATTTAGGGGAATAATAGAAAAATATTTCTTGTGTGACTCTCATACCATTTTTGGGAATAATAAAAATTAGAGCTTTACAAGGAGGTTTAATGAGGGGGGTCATTTCGCATGGTTTTACTAATAATGACACCAAAGACGATGTCATTTTGAGTTGTTACCAAAGGATTTTGAAATATATTTTAGTAGGGGTAATCGTTATGTTGTTCAATAATACTCTCAGTAAGTCCATGTATTAAGCTACATACTTGCATTAGCCATAACATCATCTGTATGGTTCCCTTCTCTATACAAGTGGTAGATTTTATAAGATTGGAAAGTTCTGAGGAGTCTTCTGCAATTGTCCATAACATCTCTCAACTCCCAAGGAATAGCTGCATTCTCCTTTAGGTAGTCAATTATTAGTTTAATGTCCCCTTCAATTATGATCTTGTTGTAAACTTTCTCTTTTAGTCAGTTTAACCCAACCCAAACTACCATTGCCTCTACAACATTATTAGTGGAAATTCCCAAGCTTTTTCCATAACCTTCTATGAGGTTACCTTGGTGGTTTCTTATGACTCCCCCATCCCTCTAGCCAAGCCTAGATTACCTTTGGAGCAACCATCAAAGTTGCATTCGATCCATCTTAGCTCTATAGGGGACCAAACAATGCTTCTTATGATTAGCTGCTTTTTCCAATTATAGTTTGTTAGGTCTTGTTTTATCTCCCACATTTTCTTAATTCTAAATTCTTTATAAGATGACATATATTTGGAAGGGGCATAAATTCTAGCGTTAATGTTAGGGTATGTGCAGGATCATGATGGGCCAAAAAGTGGCAAAGGGGAAAAAATTACATTTTTCATCGACCCAAAAACACAAAAATGCCGAGTTGACTTTTTTGTGGCTTGGGTGTCAGTACACACCTCCAAAGCAATTCCCAAACCAAGATCTCCATATCAGATATCCGATTTGAGGCAAACATATATATACAAAATTCGGGCCTGTTAAAATCATTTCACATTCACAAACAGGCCGCGAGCGCACAGTGAGGAGGTTCTTTGCATATCAGATATCTGATTTATTCGATATCCATTTTGAAAAGGTTAGATTTTAGATTTTTCTTTGCTTTGATTGAATTTTGAATTAGATTTGTATAATTTCAGTTAGTTTTTTATGGATTTTTTTTCAAAATAGGGTTTTTGATTGAATTTTTATGAAAAAATTGAGTTTAGAATGGATTTTGATTAAAAATCAATGTTTTTAATAGATTTTGATTAAAAATAAATGTTTTTTTATGGATTTTGATTTAAAAATAGTGTTGTTTATGTATTTGTATTAAAAATTAGAGAATTTTATAGATTTTTGTTAAAAAGTAGGGTTTTTTTTTGTTTTTTTTTTGAAACTAGGGTATTTTTACAATATTTTCATTTACACTGTCTAATTTCAATTATATTAATTAGTTTTTAACTTTAATTAGGCATTATGGCTGCTGAGAATGAAAATGCACAAATTCCAAATGATCCACCAATTGAGAATGAAAATGCACAAATGCCAAATGCTCCATCACCTCCACAGCCATCAATTGAAAAATTAATTGGTGAAAAATTGCAGCAATTAAAGGGCATTTATGAAGTTTATAAGAGAATCCCTCGATTATTCGAGATGTCAAACACATTGAAGGATATAATTAAAAATATAGAAATGCTCTCCACCCAACATAATTCCTTTCATTCATGGTGAGAAGACATGAGGGAATATTATGCATGTGGATTGTCTTATGATGATGTGAAAGATCTCAAAATAACCAAAGCCCAAATAGCCTCTTTATTTGTTAACCCCCACACTGGTTTGCCAGTTAATGTTAATAAACCAAAAATTTCTATAAAATGGTGCACACATAGGGACATTGTAGATAACTTTTGGGATCGTTGGTGTATGGTTTTTGATAAACCACCAAACAACAATTGTGATATACCATTTTACTTTATTAAAAAAATATATGCTGAGTTTGTGTTAGGGCATCATATCAATTAATTTGACATTAAACCCTTCCAGGGTGTTGGTGGAGGTATTCCCCAGGATAGACCAAGGGATGTTAGAGTAGTCCCACACCCATATGTTCCCCCTCCTCCCCTTCCTCCATCACCTCTAGTATATCATCTAGATATTATGCAGGATGCGGCCACACAAACTATCTAGGCTATTCACTCTTTGAGTGATCTTTTGGTTTCGCATGCTTCTATAGTAGCTCAGCCACATTTTGGTGATTTTGGTGATGGTTCGAGTGCTACTGCGTCATCCTCGTTAGGTCCACATATTTGTGTGCCACATACTTGCTCCATGTGTTGCCAGATATTCTTGGGTCCTCTTGTACAACCCACCGAGCATCCCTTGGACACTTCTGATTATGACCTCCATAATGTGGACATTATAGATCAAACTTAGGGGAGTGGAGCACACCCTATAGAGTCCTCTCTTGCTAGAGAGGGGGACATTGGAATAGTGACACATGCAAGATTTAAGTTGTAAATTCATAACTTGCATTTGTTTTTAAATGAATATTAATAAGAGATAGTATAATGTACTAATATTTATTTACATGGTCTATTTAACAGTTGATGTCTGAGGAGGAGCTCACACAGGTGACTAATAACACCCTTATGGCCATTTCATTTGGCCTCAACATGCACACTATATATTTTCGCACTCACTCATTTACATTTTTTTATTATATACTTGCTTGTCATTTGAATTGTCATAAATGAAATTATATAATAATTTATATGTTTATCTTATTTTCCTCTTGTAGGAAATACCTAGTGCAAGCGAGGTGCAGCCTTCTCTAGATTATGGAAGTGTAATGTTAGATAAGGGGAAGGTAATTGAACTCAAATTCGATTGAATTAAGAATTTTAAGATCTTATATTGATTATACATACATCGACATAGATTGGTAGTTTCATATGTACTTGTCATTTTTATGTACAAGAAGTTATGAGCTATACGTCGTTGTTGACAAGTGCGAGCAAGGTGCAACCTTGTCCAAATTATGGAAGTGCAATGTTAGATAAGGGGAAGGTAATTGAACTCAAATTCAATTGAATTATGATTTTTAAGATCTTATATTGATTATACATACATCAATATAGATTGGTAGTTTCATATGTACTTGTCATTTTTATGTACATGCAGTTATGAGCTATACATCATTGTTGACAAGTGCCACAATGCCTGAAGGAGTACGTATTGGAACACTTGAAGGAGTAGGTGTTGAAACACCTCAAGGAGGAGGTGTCGAAACACCTAAAGGAGATAAAGAAAAAAATCAGCCTATAGAGGTATGTGTTTATTTTATTTTGTGTTTGGTATTTATATGTTCCTATTACCGACAATTGTATGCTAACTTGGATCAATTTTATGTTTTTGTTCACATATATAGATTGACATTACAAAAGTTGGTTTGGTCCATTCTTTGAGAGGGGCATATTCTAGGACTCCTGACCCTTTGAAGAGACGGATATTTCAGGTAATCAAGATTACAATTTTAGAGTTCAATTATAATTCAAGGTATATTGATTTTGATGTTAATTATTCAATTTTAAATCATATAGTATAACTAATCTCAATTGTGGTTTGAATTTTTCTTGTGTAGCTACCTTCAGAGCCAACGAGTGCTGCAAAGAGGCTCCATTTTGATGATCCACCAGTAGTTTAGGATGGGATAGACATTTTGGCATGTAAATTTTGAATAAACATCGAGATGGCATATGCCACATTTTGTAAAACTTTGTTTGAGTTGGCATTGATGCCATTTTTGTATATGGAGATACACTCAAGATTATTGGATAATTTAATATATATAAGTTGACAATCAAAATTTAATTTCTTCCTCATGTGCATGATTAAACTCTTTGAAAATTTAATCAAGTGAGCAATGGTTAAATATCAATGTTCAAGAGCATAAAAAAGAATGGTTGTATTATGTAGTTTATATTCATATCGTTGATTACATTGCATTGCACATCTTTCAAACTCAAAACATTATTTCACATTGCATAACTAACAACTAGATGCTAATAGATGAAAAAATTTCAATTACAATATAGTTTTTACAAAGTCAACCTAAGCAATTATGCAATTACTTCACATTACATAGCTAATAACTAGGAGCAACTGTCAATTGCATTTTCTTTTCATGGAATTTTATGAGACCACATTTCTTTGAGGCATTTTTTCAAACAATTCACTACCTTGTCTATTCCACCACATTTTTCATACATGCGTACCAAAGCTTTTTATCAAATAGTTCACTAGCTTGTTGTTATGGCTAAAAGCCTAAAACAAGTGCTTTCAAACAAGCTATGGATTGATGCAGAGTGGGGGTGAAAACATATGTGAAAACTACCCTTGACTCCTTTGGACCAAATTTGAGAACCAATAACATACCCCTATCCTAGGCTAGTGAATTAGCCTTCTTTCACAAAGTGAGTGCTCTATAAACACTTGATCTTCACACGAACACCCCAAAAAATCTTGAGTTGTGTCATTAAACAACAAATTCTAAGATTATTCTACACCTACAGGTCCTTTAGCAGGATGTCCCATGAAACCGTCTGTTTACCATGCAAATGCATAGGGTTTATTGAAAGTCCCACTTGCACAACTCCCTTGACCATGCTACCGACTCAAACACCTCTTTTATGACCCCAATATACTTAAAAATTAAAGAGATTCCCCCATTCTCATTGATTTTAACAAACCCTAGGCTAAAAGCTTCATTTTCATGCAATTTAAGCAATGATTTGCTTAGGACATCAACTCCAAGACTCACAAATTATTTCCCCTTTCTTAAATGGACCTGCACACATTCAAATCACATTGTACACATCCTCTCCACCAAGCCACATGAAAGGTACAGTAGGTGGAGGGCTTCAATAATTCATAATTTACTCAAAAATGTAAAATCTGGGTTCACTACTCACCTTGAGAAAACTTGGCACAAAACTCACAAAAAATGAAAAGAAAGCACTCAAACCAACTTTAAAGGGGTCTCAGGCCTGCTGCCCCCAAAATGATCTTATTGATTCTTCACAAAACTAAATTCATCAATCCCCAAAATGACCTCCTCAACCTTTTTTAAGACTTTCCCCCACACAAAACAACCGACCAACTCCCAATGATTGAGTTACAAACTAAGTTACCTATTCGGATTCAAGGGTTTGGTTCACCAGTTCGGCTAAATTTTTTTTTGGGGTGGTTCGGTTCGTTTTGGGTTCATTAGTAAAAAAAACATGTAAAAATAAAAAATATATATATGAAACATAGAAGCATGGAATAGGATTAGAATATCACATAACATCATATAAAAAACAAAACCACCATAAACTTGAATGTCATTTAAAACATGCATGATAAATATTCATCATTGAAACTTGAATTGTGGTTGCTTGATATACAGAGTCTATTGATGCCAAGGTTCAATTTGTATGATTTAAAAAAAAAGAAGCCAATTGAGTAGAGTTATTAGCATTCTTTAGAACTCATAAGAATTTATTTAGTACACTAGCCATTTTGATGTCTTATTGCAATCTCAAATGCTAAATCTATGAAGAAATTAACTCTGTTGCCCACTAGTTTCCATTAAAAAGAAAGCAACAAGCTATGGTCTCATGGCTTTTTTTCACATGAAAATCAGCATTGGAGTTTAGTTGGAGGGTGAAAAACTACTTGTAACTACATAAATAAATCTTGTTCTACAACTCGTATGACCTAACCGACTGTTCCATCACGTCCGGATGGTTATGTTTAGGTTAGGTATGGTACCCTTTCGCACCCAAATCGGCTGAAGCAGTTTGAGCTACGTTCAATCAACGAAATCCCTTAAGAGTCCAAAGTGCAAAAGGGTAGCAATCTTTGACAGACTGTTTCTCAGAAACTGTGATGCCTACAAACTTTTTTTTGAGGCTATGGGATCATGTTGGGCCCCTCTACAATAACCTCTCTTGGTTTTTTCTATCTCGGAGGCGTTTTCCCGTGGTGGAAAGTTTTCAGCTGAGGGAAAAGTTGTTAGATGCAAGTAGTGTAAAGTTGCAAAGTAGTGCAACTTTCATTCAACAACTCGTACTATCAAACAAACTATTCCAACACATCTGGATGGGTATGTTTATGCTAGGGATGGTCCTCTTTTGCACCCAAATATGTTGAATCACTCTGAGCTACATTGGACCGACGATTTCCCTTAAGAGTCCAAAGTGCTAAAAGGAAGCAATCTTTGAAGGGCTATTTCTCAAAAATCATGATGTTTACAGACTCTCTGTTTTAGGCTATGGGATCGTGTTTGTCCCATATACAATAACCTCTCTCAGTTTTTGATATCTCAGAGGCGTTTTCTTGTGGTGGCAAGTTTTCAGCTGAGGGAAAAGTTGTTAGATGCAAGCAATGTAAAGTTGCAAAATGGTGCAACTTTCATTCAGTAACTTATACGACCAAACAGACTGTTCCCACACATCCAAATGGGTATGTTTATGCTAGGGATGGTCCTCTTTTGCAACCAAATACGTCGAATCACTCCTAGCTACATTGGACCAGCGATTTCCCTTAAGAGTCCAAAGTGCTAAAAGGCTGCTATCTTTGAAGGGCTATTTCTCAGAAATCGTGATGTTTAAAGACTCTTCGTTTGAGGCTATGGGATTGTGTTTGTCCCATATACAATAACCTCTCTCAGTTTTTGCTATCTCAGAGATGTTTTCTCGTGGTGGCAAGTTTTCAGTTGAGGGAAAAGTTGTCGGATGCAAGCAGTGTAAAGTTGCAAACTAGTGCAACTTTCATTCAACAACTCGTACGACCAAACAAACTATTCCAACACGTCTGGATGGGTACGTTTATGCTAGGGATGGTCCTCTTTTGCAACCAAATACGCCAAATCACTCCAAGCTACATTGGACCGACGATTTCCCTTAAGAGTCCAAAGTGCTAAAATGCAACAATCTTTGAAGGGCTATTTCTCAAAAAATGTGATGTTTAAAAACTCTCCGTTTGAGGCTATGGGATTGTGTTTTTCCCATCTACAATAACCTCTCTCAATTTTTGCTATCTCGGAGGCGTTTTCCCATGGTGGCAAGTTTTCAGTCGAGTGAAAAGTTGTCAGATGCAAGCAATGTAAAGTTGTAAAGTGGTGCAACTTTCATTCAACAACTCGTACGACCAAACAAATTGTTCCAACATGTCTGGATGGGTATGTTTACGCTAGGTATGGTCCTCTTTTGCAACCAGATACTTTGAATCACTCTGAGCTACATTGGACCGATGATTTCCCTTAAGAGTCCAAAGTGCTAAAAGGCAACAATCTTTGAAGGGCTATTTCTTGGAAATCGTAAAGTTTACAAAATCTCTGTTTGAGGCTATGGGATTGTGTTTGGCCCATCTACAATAAAATCTCTTTATTTTTTTCTATCTCGGAGGCGTTTTCCCGTGGTGGCAAGTTTTCAGCTGAGGGAAAAGTTGTCAGATGCAAGCAGTGTAAAGTTACAAAGTGGTGCAACTTTCATTTAGCAAGTCGTACGACCAAATGGACTGTTCCAACACGTCTAAATGGGTACATTTATGCTAGGGATGGTCCTATTTTTCACCCAAATATGCCGAATCACTCCGAGCTACATTGGATCGACGATTTCCCTTAAGAGTCCAATGTGCTAAAACGCCATACCATCTATTGTACGGTCTGTAGCTAGATGGTATGGCCATGGTATATTTTATTAGGATTATATAAGGTGACTATGTGAGTTTAGAGAGATGGAAATGTCTGTAATTGAGTTGGTGAGTTTCCATGCGAGGCAAAACTAAGTGAAATTAGGTGAAAAATTGATGCAGACACAAGGGCACAATCACAAAATCTTTGCAACCTACCTATTTGAGGCATCTAACAAGATTATTCTAACCTCTTTGGACAGTCCAAAACTCCCTTAAAACTTGACAAGCAACTAAATACACATTTCCCTCTTTAACCCCCTTAAACCCTTGTAATAGTGAGAAACTAGTTTTTGTCCAATTACTCCACAATTTTCCAAAACACTAGACCAAAAAATGACTGATTCAAACACCCATTTCCAAGTTACACAACATATATGAGAAACAACATAGACTCCTTTGGACCAATGTTGACTTCCTATACATTCACCCTTGAAAAGGCTACTCAATTAGCCCAAAAATGCAAAGCAACATACCTTCAAACACCACATAGACCCCTGAAACCTTGGGGAAGAAAATAAATTTCCAAGAAAACAAAGATTCTACAATTGGATTCCATTTGTATGGACCTGTAACCATCAAATCAGAAAACCCTTGTTTTTAGTGTAATTCTTGAAGGGTTTATTGGATGTAGCATTTCCACAACCTTTTAGACCCTTCCACCACCTTAGACACCTTTATTTAGGCCCCAATATTCTTAGAAGACAAAGAAAATTTTGGTATCTCAGAGATTTTTGCAAACCCTAGGGTAAAAACTCTATTTTCAAGCGAAAAAAACCACCATTTTCAGGTGAAAAAAACCACCATTTTCAGACCTTTAACTCTTCATTTTATTTCAAAACCCAGTTCTCCATGCCTTAAAATCTTGAAATATAATTTCCTAATCCCTAAAAATTCATCCCACTGAGTCACATTGGAACACAGTAGGTGGGATGAGATTTAAGCCATTAAAATTGCAAAACTCTTATTCCCCTGTTTAGGAACCTGTCTAGAGAAAGTCTGAGTTTTGAGGCACAAAATGAATAAAGAAACCCTCTATTAAGAAGTTAGAATAAATTCAAGACATGTAATAATGTTTATACATAAATTTCTAATACAAAAATGCTTGAATGGCCTATGCACAGGTAGAAAACACAAGAAAAACAGTAAAATCTGAGCTGAGCAATTGAAACTTTATTGATTCAATGAAAAAAAATCCTTCAACCAAACCTGTCTCGAACCCTTGAAGGCCTTAACTAAATTGCTATGCCTTGGAATACAACTCCCAATTCATTTAACCACCAATCTTAATTGAATTTTGAAACCTTAATGACTGTTGAAGGCCAAAATACAAATATTTTTCACATTAATATGACTCATAATGAAATGTTGCACTTTTCCACTTCTAACTTTACTAAGACCTCACTTAATGGCTTGAAATAGCATCATTACATGTTCAAAACAATGTTCTTTCTTGTCCCTAAACAAATTTACTAATTTTTCCTTCAAAGGCTACAAAGCAACAACTAGGACAAGTTGGGATCTCCATTTTTTTTGACCCTAAAACCTAAAAACTTATCCTAATACATGACCATTGATCCTATTAGATCTCATTAAAGAAAAAAACTCAAAATATTAACACTTTACTCATTGAAATGATCCATAATGATATTGTGGTGTAGGTGCTCCTGCACCAAAAATGGTGGTTACAACTTGCTAATGTCAATGAAACATGGGGGCAGAAATATTTAAGGTTGGATCAAGCTTGTGCAGGTCCTAATAGATGTGTTTGATGAATTTATAGGGTGTGGAAAGATTGGAAACATTGATTTCCTTAAAAACCTCATGAAAGTTGCTAAAAATGAAGTTGCACCCAAGTTGGATTTGAGGAGCAAAAGTGGCAAGCCACTATAATTTATTATATATAAATAGGAGATATTACAAAACCTGGTTCAAACGAGCATACCGACATGAAAGAACAAGGAAGAAAACTTTCGGTTGTAGCTCGATTAAGTACAAAAAGTTATTACAGAATTGTCCCAATAACAATAACAAAGCATACACCTGTATGACTAATTCAACCTATGAGTTTCCAAAATACAGACCCCTTTACATTTTAAACATACCCTTTATACAATGCCAGACATTTGACCCATATTTCAAAAAACATCACTGGGTATAGATTATGCCCATACACAATTATGACCTTTTTACATTGTTTCCAATTTGAGAATTCAAATTTTACAAAATTTTCCTATTGGAGGCATTTAGGGCACAGTCTTCCACAATAGCAATATGTTCACGTTCTAGACTGACAAGCACTTGTACAAACCATCAAGGTAGCTTAGAATAACCAATCTATATTATTCTAAATGACACAAAATATGATGAAATGGTAATGCAAACTATAAAAGACACTTAGAATAACTAATCTATATTGTTCTAATATGTCGTATACCTCTTTGAAAGGATCAGAGTTGGCTATTGTTGTAGGAGGTCCATGATCAATCATGCCAGGAATATCACAAAAGTGGGAAAATGAGAAATCTATATTGTCATAATAGAAAAGATGCTTAGACTAACAAATCTATATTAATCTAAACAACTTGAATGATGATGAATTGGTGATGCAAACTATAAAAGATGCTTAGAATAACCAATCTATATTATTCTAAATGACACAAAATATGATGAGATGGTAATGCAAACTATAACATACACTTAAAATAGCCAATCTATATTGTTGTAATTTGTCGTATACCTCTCCAAAAGGATTAGAGCTAGCTATTGTTGCAGCGGGTCCATGATCAATCGTGCCAGGAATATCACAAAAGTGGGAAAATGAGAAATCTATATTGTCACAATAGAAAAGATGCTTAGAGTAACAAATCTATATTAATCTAAACAACCTGAATGATGATGAGTTGGTGATGCAAACTATAAAAAATGCTTAGATAACCAATCTATATTGTTCTAATCTATCACATACCTCTTCGAAAGGATTAGAGTTGGCTATTGTTGTAGCAGGTCCATGATCAATCTTGCCAAAAATATCACAAAAGTGCATACAAAATATCACTATTAAAGACACTTGCATTGCAATAGTATATAAAATATCAGTATTAAATAAAGAACACTAATGAACTTAATCATAATGAACATAAGCATTGTACCTTCCATTCTTGAAAATGCTATTCAAGTGTGCGAAGGGTCATCTCTTTGCTTAAGAGTATCCAATATTGGCATGATCAACATTACTAAGTGTCCATAATTTTTTTCTTTGGTTTGGCATGATGCTTCAACAACTTAACATTTGTTGCTATAACAAGGTGCTAATACATGAGAATGGTTTTGTGTTTCGTAGTCTTCAAATGGAGTATTCCATTCTTTCTAATCATGTATGTTCACAACCAAGTTCCTACAACCACAACTGAACACTGTAGGATACATGAACCATCATCATCTTCCATTAGTTGTGTTAGCTTATGCTTTACCACATCAAGCCAACCAATAGTCTGATCTCTCTTCATTCCCCTATGGTGCAACAACTACAAAAACATGTCCTGCTATAGTAGATCTAAAAGTGTAATCAACTGAACTTTCCATTGTGTCATTTTGTCATGGATATTGTTTGAGATAAAGGAGTTAGATCTTGTGGTACCCATGTATCCACCCACTCACTTGACTCGCATTGATCCCACTCACACTGAATACAACTCTTGACAAAAACAAGCCAACTCTCGTGTCCAAATGGTCCATGTGCCTACATTTGAGCTTCAAAATGAATTCATCTTTGAAGAATCTTTGATTGTATGACAATCCAATCTACCTCCCACTGTACCCTCCTCAACAACCAAAAGAATCTATGCACTGTTGAATCAAGTGTCCCTCCCTGTGACAATGCTGAACTACACCAATCAACAATAGAACGTGCATCACTGAATTTTGTTCCTGAAATCTTCAATTGCTCCTTAACTAGAGCTCTCTTTACGCATGCACCTACTCCATCATGCTCCCCTTTCCCATATCTAGCTTCAAAAAAACTCCAAATATGAGGTAGACCCCTCTCTACATGCATTATACTCAACCAATAAAACATACGAGCATTCTTGAATTGACCTGTGCAATTATTTGACCAAATTAGATGTCGACCCAGTGCTATATCATGCTCCTACAAGAACTCAAAAAAAATCTTGAAACAATGTTGGACATACTTGGACGAGTGAGATCTATCATCACTCATATAAAAATGATACTCTCTGATTATCTTTCAATCCTCCTCTGTACTATCAGGTGCATGTCTAAATGTTATGTGGACAAAAATAACAATCTGAATGGAATTGTAATATTGAGATTGTACCTCATTTTGTGGTTGCAATGTGTAGTTTTCTGCAAAATCAACCACTGATATAATAGTGCCCATCGAAAAAGAGTCCTTACACATCCTAAATTGTTGATCCAACCACTGAGACCTATGACTATGCCTTGCATACTTGTATAAAAGATTGTCCTTAAAATTTGAAATAAAATTAGCAACACTGCACTCTTTTGTAACCAACTCACATCTAGAACCTTCACCTCCACTTTGCAAAGTATATTTGACTATCTCATATCTCTTTTTCTCAACAAGCTTCTTTCCAAATTCATGTTTGGAACTCTCATGAAAAAATTGAACAAATCATGTTTGGAACTCTCATGAAAAAATTGAACAAAATTTGACAAGCCACCACATTGTGAGCACTTTGCATTTAAACAATCATTTCTATAGAAAAAGCAACCATCATCTCTAGAACATAAAAATAGATCTAGCAAGTCCTTTGATGATTTCGGAAGATGCATTGCACCACACTCCTGCAACATTTCATTAGTATGCAAAGTAGAACGGATATAGCATAATAGCTCATGGTACATTAAAAAATCCACATGGTATTTGCAACAACAAGTATTACGAATCTTAAGAGGCACACAATAAAATGGCTTCAAACCATCACAAGTCCTTTGCGATATTTCCATATTGGATGTGTTTCAATAATTTTTTTGAACAACATTGTTTGGCTTGATTCCAAGAAATGTTTAGGATGTGGTGTACAGTCTTGATTGCCAATTCTTAACTTTAAAACATCCTTTGCATTAGGTGATACTCTAGAGTTATCATGCCAAAATTGTTGAATTACCTTCTTTACATTATCGGTTAGATTCTTATCAACATGTGGAAGCTTCCCAGCAAAATACCATGTATCATTTTGAAGAGGATCATCTATTCTTTCTCTTCTTGTGAGTGCTCTTTCCAAAGTTTTACAATTTATGTCAAAATCAATACAAGTTTGTCTCATAAAGTGAGCCTTTTTCAATTGATGGCTTACTAGGGTTGTTGTAATTACTCTCTGAGCAGCTCTTTTATCCTTTTCCTTGTTATTTTTTCCAATAGACTTGAGAGCATTAAAATGATTTTTGACAATAATATAATTTTTTTCGGTCTTCTTGTTCACACAAATCTTCAATTTGGCTAGCAAAGGTCTCATCTTTTGCATCTTTAGCAATTGTACAAAAAGTTGGCATTGCTCGGTTAATGTCTTATTGCTAAAATATTGGTTGAAAAGTCTTCTATCCCACAACTGAATAGTTCGTGTTGACCTCTTGCCTTCAAAATTGTTTGTAATGTTCTCATCAAATTCAAGTTACCATTTAGGGGTTCTTGAAGGTATTGAATTTGAAATATGTCTTTCTTCCACACAAGGTTCTTCGTTTCTCATGTAATCTGGTGAAACATAATTTACACTTGCTTCAATATTATGTTCAAAATATTCATTTCCAACATTTTCACCTTGAACATTTTCAATATCAATTTGAATAATTTCATTCCCAATTTCAATATCATGTTCAACATCTTCAAATCCAACATTTTCACCTTGAACATTTTCATTATCAATTTCAATATTTTCATTCCCAATTTCAATATCATGTTCAACATCTTCAAATCCAACATTTTCACCTTGAACATTTTCATTATCAATTTCAATATTTTCATTCCCAATTTGAATATCATGTTCAACATCTTCAATTCCAACATTTTCACCTTGAACATCTTCAATTTCCTCTTCACTTGAAAGACCATAGGGGCTAGGTTCACTAGTATTTAACATACCTTGTCTTCTCTTCCTATGACCTTCTCTATCTCTTTGTCTATATGCTTCAATTTGTTCTTTTGTAAGATTTATCTTACATTTTTTCTTCCAACAACTACTGCTCCCCATTATACCTCATAAAAGATGCTAAAGAATCATTTCTTATGACAAATTTGAGTAGAAGATGCTCGAAAAATTTGATTTGTCTCTTCCTATCTAAAACCACGTGCATGTCACCTGCAAACAGAATGTAGGGTCCATTGGAATGCACAAAATGTTCCACATGGGGCTTTTCTATGGCCCACAAATCTGATATCCGTTATAATATGATATCCGATACATTTGAATTTTTTTTTAAATGTTTTGTAATGGTATGATTTTAGTTCTACAAATCGGATATCCAATTTGAATCAGATATCCAATTTGTGTACACATAGACCTAAGGGTTAATGGTAGATGGTAGAGGGTTTAAGGGTTAAGGGTTGAGGGTTTAGGGTATATGGTAGAGATTTTAAGGGTTAAGGGTTAAGGGTTTAGCGTTTATGGTAGAGGGTTATAAGGGTTTAGGGTTTCAGGGTTAAGGGTATAGGGGAGAGAGATAGATGGAGTGAGTG